>RJWJ010009601.1:0-49478 GCA_004363605.1 Indri indri | reverse complement strand
TGATCTTTCAGATCTCTTCATCTCAAAATCTTTAAATTAATTATATCTGCGAAGACCACCTTTTAACCTCTATAGCATATGGTAGCCACCCACATACCGTTGGTACTTATGAATGTAGTTTTGGGACTTGAGATGTATGGGGGCAATATACCTAAAGTCTGCTTTCATGATGTCATTATTGGAGTCCCAGAACTAACCACAGTGGTAGTTAGTATCTGCTTCCATTGTGTTACCTTGACTTAGTGCTTGATTTTTTTCTAGGCGTTAGTATATTGTTCTCCCAAGTTCAGAACCTTGGCCTTAAGGGTCAAGTAGAGACTCAACCATTAGATCGTAAATTCCTTGAGTCTTATTTAGCAGTGTATCACACAGCAGTGTATCACCGGCTGGATTATAGTAGGTGCTTAGCATGTATGCTTTTAAATGAAAGGAGGAATGCTAGGGTCAAAAAACTATTTCAGGCCTGACAGACACAAGCATTTAGGGAAGGAAGAAAAACTGTCATGCTTCTTATTCCAGAACCAAAGAAATACTTCAGAGGGGCCACTTCAGAAAACAGGATGTTCAGAAAATACCTTCCCTTCCCTTCTCCTGCCACCTTCGTAGTCTATACTGGTGATCTCAAAATCTTTAGATAGCACACCCTACTACTAAAACAGTAATGAAAATACTGCCTTAAATGCATATTAATTTGTTTATTATATCTTTTAAAGTTCTGTAGCTCAGAACTATATCATTTATATTATAAATATAAAAATAGAAATTAGAAAGAATGAGTTAAACATGAAATAAAGAATAATTTTATTTTTTATTTTATTTTATTTTTTTTTTTGAGACAGAGTCTTGCTCTGTTGCCCAGGCTAGAGTGCCATGGCATCAGCCTAGCTCACAGCAACCTCAAACTTCTGGGCTCAAGCGATCCTTCTGCCTCAGCCTCCCAAGTTGCTGGGACTACAGACATGTGCCACCGTGCCCGGCTAATTTTTTTCTCCATATATTTTTAGTTATCTGGCTAATTTCTTTCTATTTTTAGTGGAGACAGGGTCTCGCTCTTGCTCAGGCTGGTCTCTAACTCCTGACCTCCAGCTATTCTCCTGCCTCAACCTCCCAGAGTGCTAGGATTATAGGTGTGAGCCACCGTGCCTGGCCCAAGAACAATTTTAAATATCTTACAAATCACAATGGGTTTATTAACATTTGAAAGAAAAATATAATTTAAGTGAGTTTCATTATTAATGGTATTGGATATAAATCTATATTGTAAATGATTTCTTGATGATTTCTGATTTCTTTGGCTGATTTCTTACTGTATCCATATAGGCTTTCATTGTTTTTATCTGCAAATATTTTGTATTAGAGGCTAGAGACACTCTAATTTTACTGGCATATCTGTATGTGTATATCTGTATGTGTGTACACTTTTGTTACCAGCTTCCATTTGCTGTTTCTGTACAGGGAAATTTTTAAGTCACTTACCCATTTTGTAACAGACTGTTTAAATAAATGTCTACTGACCTGAGCACATATAAACTGTTACACATTATAATAAGCCAAGAGCAATGAACAAGTGGAAGCTTCCTCTTACTCCCTTTATTAGAAACCATCTAGTCATCACTTGGTTTTGGTAATAAGTGGCTTTTAACATATAGACTAAATCAATTTACATATTAAATATTAGTAACATTTCATTTTAGTTTTTCTCCTTAGGAAAAAAAATATAAATCGAATTTCTAACATCTACTTCCTACACTGCAATAGAGAGCACATATTTTTATGGCATCACGTAGTCCTTGAACGTAAAAAAACTTTTCATTATTTGCTTTTGTTCAAGTATATTTATATGTTCCTCAGAATGTCTATAATCATATGAGGTCATGTCTTACATTTCTTAAGTATCCTATGTGTCATCCAAGAGTGTCTTATAAATAGTTAATGCTCAAAAATACTATTTGATTAAGGACTATAGCTCATTAGAAAGTCTGATTTCTCTATGATTTTTTTTGATTCATTACAATAATTTAAAACATCAGAAGTTAATAAGAATCACCTCAATGTAGCTTATTAAATGGGCAGATCATATAAAAAATTGAGTTATATTACAAATGGTAAGCTACTATGTAATAGCTATAATTTTTAGAATTTTTAAGTTCTTCTCTTGTGGAAGAATTCATTTTTGTTTGCCTCATAGTAATTAGCAAGCTTGAGTTTTATCTTTTATTTCTCCTACTGAATATGTAAGACAATATCCACTGCCCTGGTAACCTGTGGGATATCATCCAAATCCACATAACTTGAATCTGAATAATTGAATTACTTATCCATTGACATTCCCATAATATACCCTTTGATAGGGAAAGCTCTTTAAAATGAAGTTGGGCCATGTTTAGGGGAAAGAAGTTTATAAAATATTGTTTGTTTTCTTCTCACTCCCATCCACCGTCTGCCTTTATCTACATTGGTAATGGGGGTGAATGTGATCGTAAGGGTCTGTCTCATCCCAGCTCCTGTTTGCTCTTTCTGTTGGATTCAATGGGGAGCAAGAACAGGTGATCAACAGGTGAGAGAAGAGAAAGTCCAGCTATTTATTTCCCTTTCCCTTCCTGCCTCGCTGCTAAGATTCCCACAATGCTTGTGTCTCTCAGGTAGGTAGGACAGGCCCCTTCCATGGCTCTAGCTTTTGTGGAGTCTGGTTACACTGTTTCCTCCCCTTGCTCCCATGGCCCAGAGGTGGCAACGGTTTCCTACTTTCTAGTCTCTGGTTGTTGCAGCATACCTCCTTGGTTTCCTTAGCCTTATCCACAGCTCTTTAAAGGATCCCTTCATCAAAAGCCCACTTTTATAATTGGACCCTGACACATATACATACTAAATAAGGCTGTAGCGTTTAATGCAGATCTTCAGCAAACTTGCTGCCGGGTGTATGTAGGCACAGCTGTAGGAAGCTAAAAATAACTGTCCACAGCATCTTTTTTCCTTTTACAATTCTAAGCTCCATTTTTTTTGAGGCGGGGGGTGATATTCAGTGAGGACTTTATCTTTAGATGCCAGCTTTTCTCTTGCATCCTGATCCTCTCATTACACTGATAAAGAACCTGATATTAGTTAGCATTTACCCTTGTTGCTGACCACACAATATTTTAGAATCAATGAATTTCAGAGAGGCATACCTGAGTCTATAATTCTCCTTTTCAACCTTCTCTAATTTTATATAGAAAGACTGCATTGATGGTTAGTGGAATTTTAGCTAGCACTGGGTTGATGTGGAAGTATTTGAGGACCCAAAAGAACTCCTTGAAGTCAAAATAGGTCTATTTGCAAGTCTAGCCTTGAGAGTAAACCTCATCATTTCTTTGAGGTTTGGAGTAAGAAAGGGTATGAAGTCACAGCCTAGGGTGTTTTTCTCCTCTAGGGGTGGACCTGTGATCTCTAGAAGTAGACAGAGTAGAGAGGAGGCATGACCTATATGTAAATACTAAAGACCTATTTCTAGGAGCTATTTGTTTTCACCAGCTTCTTCAAGGAGATAAAACTCACTTTCATCTAGTCCCCTGGCAGGTCCTTCTTTCTAGAAAAGCATTCTATTAGGAACTATGCTCTTGCCTTTTGAGCACACATCAGTTTCTCTTTCTTTAATCTAAAGAGCTCCCTATATATGTTTTATTTTTTCACACACCTTGACAAAAATCATGGTATTTTAGTACCCCTTTATGATACCCTGAGGCATAGCAAATCCCTAGGCACCCTATTTTCCTTCTGCCTCTGATATTGACATTTCTGACAAAGTGTATCTTCAGAGTGAAACCTCATCAGTTGGATTAGAATAAAACTGTATGAAAGGATGGATGCACATTTTAGCATCCTGGATAGTCAATATATTTGGAATCACCAGCATACAGTCCCGTCTCTCACGATACTTCTTCTGTTCATTTTTAGCCTGTATGCACACCTCAGTGCCAGTCAACAGTTCTTTTTGTAAGCTGAAACATGGAGGGAGGCAGAGGGGAATGTTTTCAGTATCTTACCTTTACGCCTTTGCTGCCACATTATACTATTCTTTTGTTTAGTAATCAAAGGGATATACTTAGTCACCATTGTCTCTACAAACACTATTGATCTTTCATGTATATATATAGTAATTCACATCTGTCTATTTTTCTCTCTTCACTGTAAAAGAAACTGAAAATATTAAGCATTAATTTTTTATTTTTGCTTATAATTTTTTATTTTCCAATCCTGTAATTTTTTTCTTTCTCTTTCTGTTTTCTCCTGCTTGTCCATATTTTGAATGTAGAATAGCCAAAAAGTGAATTCTGTGGTTTATATAAAAACACAATTACGAGTGGAAATGTGCTTTATGGTCTTTGTGTTTAATGCTCTGCTATTAACTTTCAAAATGACAATGTAATTGTAGAGCTGTTGTTGTTCCTTTGGTGAATTATCTGAACCTCCACATATTTCTCTACTTTAATGATGCATAATCAGCCATTATCCATCTTGTATTTATGCTTTTGTTTAAGAAGTTAATGACAAACTGGCCATGATATTAATAGTTTGGTACTTTGGCAAATTCATTCCTACATTAGTCAAATTTCAAGTGTTAAAATGCAAGCTTTTTTGTCACCTAAGAAACAAAATATCAGATTCTAGTCACTTAATATCAAAATACTTTTAAGATTGGAATGTGAACTTTTGATACACAATGATGCAATTTAACAAGTTGAGATGGGCTGGAAGAGGATTAGGATTATATATATGTACCTATGACTATTACTGTTCATATTTGTTCTTCTAAAAATTAAAGACTAAATCATCCCAAATATTTATGTGGCAACCTTAGTATTGCAGATGAAAAGATTCCATATATTCTTTTAGTAATGAAAAGTTTTGTTTAGAATTCTTCTTTATAGCAGTAAATTATTTTTCCAGTCAAAGGTTTCTCTGTTCTGTTTTTACGCAGCTGGAGGGTCATGTCATGAAAAGCAATTTCTCAGGAGATCCACTATATTGATGTTGATATGACTAGGGTATAAAATGGGACTATGTGGTCACCTTTCTGCTGGAGTGAAAAAATAGGGGACACATTTTAGTGCAGTTAGCTCAGCCCAGTAGTAAGTGAAAAAGCCCAATTCTAAAATAAGTAATAACCAGGAATCTTATATTCCTTGATGGTATAAGGCAGGATTGTGTTCAACCAAAGCTAGGAAATTATCAATTTATTCACTAAGAACTAAATAGCTTAACAAATTCCATGCATAGCAAAATGAGTCTGTTTCAAAATATATAATTAATAATATGTAGTAGCATGTAATATGTAAATATGTAATAATAGGAAATAGCTCTCTTCTGTGTGTGTGTGTGTGTGTGTGTGTGTAATCATTTACTCTGTCTGCTCAGGCTGCTATAACAAAATACCATAGGCTGGGTGGTTTAAACAATAGACATTTATTTCACACAGTTTTGGAGTCTAGGGGCTCCGAGAACAAGGTGTCAGCCAGTTCAGTTCCTGGTGAAGGCTGTCCTCCCGACTTGCAGACAGCCATCTTCCTGTGGTCCCCACATGGTAGAGATAGAGGGAGAGCAGACTCTTTAGTCTCTTCTTACAAGGGCAGTAATCTCGTCATTAGGACGTCATCTAAACCTAATTACCTCCCAAAGGCCCCATCTCCAAATACCATTGCATTGGGGGTTAAAGATTCAATGGATAAATTTTGGGAAAGGAGCCATAATTCAGTCCGTAGTATACTCCTTACAGCAACCTTATTATGTAGGTACTATTATGAACCTTATTTTATAGATGAAGGAATTGAGGTGAAGGAGATGTTGGAAAATTTGTCCAACATCACACAGATAGATGACACTTCATATAGGTTTGAGCTCAGGACATCCATGTGTGTCCTTGACTTCTTGATATAATTATGTTAATGGATTTCTGTCTTTTTGTGATTCAAAGGAATGTTTAGATTAGGTTATTTAGATAATGTATTTTCTTTTATGAAATTATTCTAGATTATGTTTGCTATGTAGTATTTATCAACAATCACATTTTAAAGGTACATTAAAGAATACTAGATTAACAAGTTGTCTTATCTCAGAAATTGCTCCAGCTCTGTGCTCAGTTATGTCAAGGCAGATCCATTTTTATGACAACCACAGAAAAAGGCAAATGTGTTTGCTGTTGCTTCATATGCACCATTCTTGTAATGATCCCCAAATGCTCAAAACATGGATGCATCTTTAGGAAGATTTCCTGACATAGTGCAAAAATTATTAGCATTAAATAGTCATACAAAATATAGAGCATTAACAAAAATTGCTGCTTCATATTCGTAATGTATGTAGAGCTGGATGACCCTAGCATATAAATATTTTTTTAAAAAATTTCTAGTAATGCTTAGAAAATTTACTTTGAAATTCTGGGCCTGAAGAATGTACATATCATGGCTATGGTGATTCAGAATAACTGGATTCTCATTCTCATCTGTTAATCATTCACCTGCCTCTAAACCTGACTGACCCATACCGTCCTCCTGAGTACTACTGCTCTACTATTACTACTCCCATTACTGCGAACAGTTATTTGGGTTTTCTAAGTGCCAGGCGTATTATTAAGCACTATACCTTTACTGTTGCAGACAATCCACATAATGATCTTGTTTGGTCAGTTTACCCAGTTTTATTGACAACTTAGCTCCAAGCTCAGAGCCTCTGCATCTTTGATCTAAAGCAGTCATTTTAAAAAGTGGCTATCACTCATGCTCCCCTGGCATATTGTCACTCTCATGCCTTTGATAACTTCTTAAAGGGACTCATCATGTGGTAAGACATATCTGAAGCACAAAATGCTGAATCCTCCCACTCTGAGGAATTTGAAAGGGTTTATAAGACCTTCCAGTGCATCTTTAGGAATTATAAATCTGGAACCAAGAGGACTGGTTTTCTGTTCATAGTATTAAAAAATGTCAGGACTGGGAGGGACTTTGGAATTCACTGTTCTATACCTTCATTTTATGAATGGGAAAACTGAGGTGCAGGGAATAAAGCATCTAGTTTAAGGTACTGTACATCATTTGTGGTATGGTAAGGGACAGTCACTTTACTACTCAGGCCTCTGTGGCTCTGAAATGAGTGTGGGTCCCAGGGACTCTGTTCTAGGTATCGGGAAGAATGGTAGAAGCACAGAGGCTGCACACTGAGTGTGTATCTGTGATTAGGGAAAGCCTGCGAAGACAGTTGGCCTAAGATATGTAGGCCATGTGGGAGGGAGGTGAGAAGAGCGGGTGACAAATTAGGAGTAGCTCTGCTCTCTCTGTTGTGTTTGTTGCACTTTTCCTTCATCCCTCAAAGTGGAAGTGTTGTGATCCCTGCTGTTCACTTGTGATCACATGTTGATTCCTAGAGGCCTGGAGTCACCTGTTTACTTCCTTAGGTCAGATACATTGGCTTATGAGACAATGTGCCTTCTTTATATTAAACACAGAGAAAAAAAATGCCTTATCTATTTAGAATGTTTGATGATTAAATTGCTTCATAATAGCATACTATATACCAAAATTACATGTAAGTCACATTCAAGAATAGAAGTTGGGATAAAGAACAACCTTCACCTTTCTATCATCATTATTTTCCTAAAAGAAATTAGTCTTTGGCATAGAAAAATAGTCATCACTGTAGGAATCTTACAGGAAGAAAACTGGTAGCCCACTCTTCCTCCAACATACATACACACAAGGACGAAAGAAATCAGATGTGTCATTTTAATGAGAACCCCTTCCCACCAGGAAGTAATCATCTTAATTACAATTAATATTTAGTTAGTACTCTACTATGTAAAAATGTGTTTCATTAACATTATTTTGTTGAATGTTCACAACTTGTTTTGAAGTGGTAGTTATTACTTTCTTAGTTTTACAGATAAAGATACTGAGTCTTCAAGAGAATGAATCTTAAAGAGCATAAATGGTTAGGCTATAGCAGCTACCCAGATGAGCTTTCATATTGACATTGGCTCATCTTTCCTGTGCTTTCACTGGGTCTTGCAAAATCTTCCTAAATTTCCCACCACCTGGCCTGGAGAGATACCCATTGACCTATGTATCTTATCTGAGGTGCAGTGAGCCAACCACTAGAAAACGGCTACATACATGCACAAGAGCATCCTACGTTATCACCCATTTTTGGAAGCAAGACTGATACAGTACAACAAACTGATGAGGCCTACAGAGATTCTTTCAGTTTAGGTTTTTTAAATGAATGGGCTACTGCGATAAAAGTAGCAGGAGTACTCAATTTGTTCTCAGAGTATAAAGGTTTCAACTCCAACTCTTATGAGCTCTGCAAGATACCTGAGGAGTGTTCTGGAGGATGGAGGATGGAGATGGGGACAGAGGTTAGTTGAGTTTTTGTTCTACTGGTGTAGAAACCTGAGTTTCATTACCAACTTCACCCTTCCTTCTTGATTTAGGATGGTGTAAAGTGAGCCACAAAACATATACCATAATATGCCAACGTCCATCTCAACCAAAATGAATTGCAGCCGTAAAAGAAGATATCTCCACGGTGTGTTTTTTCTTGATTTTGTTGGGACTGAAAAATTTGTCTTTCTGTTAAATGATAAAAGGTTGCACTGTGCAATCAGTATTGATTATTATTATGTCCTTAGCATTGGGATAATAATACAAATAAATAGGTAAGATCTTTCTCTCTGGCATAAGTCCCAGCAGTTAAAATGCCAGGAATCCCATTTAATAAAGTAGAATTGTTTAAAAAAAAAAAAAAAAAAGACTTGGCTGGACTCCCAGAACAGGAGGTTCCCCAGTGAGAAACCACCTGCTAGCAAAGTCTTCATCACACTGTTTGGAGTCATGGAAGAATGTAAATTAGCCAGAGAAAGCAATACAGAGGGTCTGGAGGGAAATTACCTTCCTCAAACAACTCAAAGACTGTATAGTTATACCTCTATTATGTGATTGGATGCATTCCAACTATACCCTCTGTTGACTGAAACTTGAAAAAGAATTAGAGGTAATAGTGGAAGCAAAAGAAACACAGAAACTGCGGTTTAGATTAATGCCAACAAAAATATGGTCTATGCAAAATAATTTAGTAACTAGAACTCATTCACACTAAGGGGTCAGGCTGCCCATTGAGAAATGGTTGGGATTGGCTAATGGAGTGGGTCCCTATATTTGAATAATAAACTTTAGGGATGCTGAAAGATATTTTGAATCACAGATTTTTCCCAGCATCCATCTTGTGTACTTCTAATCACAATAACATTTTATATAGATCTCAATATTTCCAAACCTGAATCATGCGGGCTGCTTCCTACATATCAGAAGTCTCATAGAGGTATATGATGCGTACACTGCTCCCAGCACCTGCCTGAGAAACAGTAGAGGATGCTAGTTATGAGCATATGGTCTGGGAGAAGCTTTGGGTAAATTCTTGAAGCTCTCTATATCTTAGCTTCCTCATATGTTAAGTAGAGATAATACTTAAGACCTATGTCATACAGCTTTGGGGAACATTACCTGATTTGATATATGTAAAGTGCTTAGAAGGATAACGTTTGACAAATAATCATTGAGCAAGATTGAATGACAAGCAAATTTAAATCAAGCTATTGATATTTGTGAAATTTATTTTATCTCCATAAAACATTTTAATCTTTTCCCTAGTATTCTGGCCCTTTTATGCCGAGTTTATATACTGTACTGGTTAAGAGCATGAGTTAGGTAGTCAAGCTGCTTGTGTTTAAATTATGGCTCTACTCTTTATTAGCTATAATCTTGGGTAGTTAACTAACCTCTCATGCCTGTGTTTCCTCATCTGTAAAACGGGATGTTAGCAGTCAGAGTTTTGAGGGTAAGTAATGAGTAAATGAAGTAAATCATGGAAGGCCCTAGAACAGTGCCTTGCACATGCTAAGAACTCGTCCGATGCTATTATTGTTATTTTCCTCTTCAACTTTCTTCCTGTCCGTAATTGGAACCACTAGAACTGGAACCACTCTCTTGACATCCATCCCTTCCATAATATTCAAGCCAAACCCTAGCCTAAAGTTAAAGATACAGGAAGCAACTCTAAGTCATCACTCTGTCTCAGCATTACATCATTCTGTTTTGCTCTCCAGGTGGATTTGGATCTGTCATCCAGCTCTCATATGTGGGTTTCTACTAGCCCAGATATCAGCTGGCAGAAAACCTTCCCTGGCCTTCTCTCTCTGGCTTAGGTGCCTGGAGAGTCTAAGAATCCCAATAGCACCTTGTGCTTTTTTAATGAGTCATCACACTTAACAAAACTGTATTGTAATTCATCTTGAGTTGCCTTATAGAAAATCCTGGTAACATATATGAATTTTACTTCCGTTCAATTTTTTACAACCATGAAACATTTTGTTCTAATTTTCTTTTTAAGAATAAATGGGGGAAACGGAGGAAAGTGGCATTTGGATATAGAAAAGAGAAATAAAGTGAATGACAGATGGTTAGATTTCTCAACGAGGCTTTATTGGGCAAGATCAAGAAAAATAAGGAAGCAAAAACAGGCTTCAGAACTTCACTCCAGTGGTATCCTTGAAAAGTGAGTCATTTGTACAAAGTACAGTGGCCTCGTAATGGATTTACAAATCGATTACATGTAAGAGATATTTGCCATGGAACCCAAATATTGGGCCACAGGTTTGAAAAATACTTAGTTATTTCAAATAGGTTATATACAGATAACCACAAACCTTTTCAAGCATACATGCTAATTTTTGTCTCTGAGAACTCAGTAGAACCCAGGAGCTGGCATGCAAAAGACAAAAAGAAAGTCAACCGCTAGTCATGAAGTCAGAAGACCATTGACCAGTAGAAGACCACACCACGCCTCTTACTTTGGATGTCCTCTTCCACAAATGTTTTACCAATCAGTGTTAATTACCGGTTACTACTAATTTGAGGTGTATAAGATATCACTGATTTAGTATTTGGTTAGAGTTATGTCCTTGATTGTTTGGGTTTAGTAAAACATCTTTCGAAGACGTTACTTACATTCTGACATTATTTTCAACTTAGTTTTAAGACATTTCGTTGAAAATCACCTTGACATAGTGGCTTCCAGGAGCCCAACTGCTTTAAATAAGGAGGGACTCGGGTGTAATTACCTGTTTGTGTACCTCCTCCTCTATCAAGCCCTCAGTGCACTCATGCACACACACACAGGCCTGAGCAACTTGAAGTCAAGGCTGTGTCTTTTATCTCTGTATCCTCAGTGTCCGTATCATGTAGTTATTTGATGAATGTCGAAAATAGGAAAGGCAGGAAAAGATGGAGGAAAGAATTCTGAAAACTGTTTCGACACTGAGTCCTTATACTGTCATTCTGTAATTATAAGCTGGCTCTTGTCACGTCAGACTTATTGTTTACTTAGCAATAGTCTTTTAAAATTCGTTCTGATAAGTCATGTTATTTCTAATTTGTTTTAAAAATTCACAAAAAAATAATGACTGTCAACTTCTTACCATTTCTTAACTTGTATTATCTCACAAAAGTGTTTTTTAGAGAAGTATTTCTTTAGTGCTTTCTGGTCCCCTTGTAAGTAAGGTCTGATTTCCCCTGCCACCAGAGGCCTGAGAATGTTTTTCTTCTTTTTCTGGTCTCTCTCTGGGGAGAAAGCAGCTTTTAACCTATTCTTTCCTTTGGATTTTTAAAAATTGAAAGCAAGACATACTAGTTCATTACTAATTATAATTCTAATATATACCAATAAGATATATTGTATTTAAAAAAATCGTAAAAATGTATGTGCTGAAAGAAGAATGCCCATATTTCACATTTGAACAAACTGAAATCCAAACTAAGTTGCTTAAGATCAGAGAGTAAAACCAGGGTTAGATCATTTTAACTGTTACTAAAAGAAATCATTGAAATAATCTATGGTGATTGTCTAGTCCCATTTTCTTTTTTATCTTTGTAGTTTCCTCTTTATTGAAGGTTTGAATGTTGGTAAAAAACTATTATTTGCCTGAGTCAAATTAGAGACTGCAGATTCAGTGAAGTAAATAAAATTGTCAATGCAGGGATTGTTTGCTTTTGAACTATCTCTTGGTTCCTAGATTTACGGTGGTTTACGTGGTTTCTGACAGACAAACATCTCCCTCATTCTGGGACATACAGTTTGCAACATGAAGAAGGTTAAGGCTCAAATCACGGAGTTCAGGAGTGATTAATGGATGACTGAGGCATATGGGCTGTATTATTTTTCATCATGAACAGTTCTGTCCACAGTAACAAGTCAGGAATTTGAGAGTGCATTTTTTGCCATTCTAAATTCTATGAATGATTGAAATGGTCCACTAAACTAGATTAATTATTGCATCTCAGTATCAAGATAGGATTAGCTTGTCCCTTGTTAGCTGGCATGGTTTTAATTTTAGCCTTTTTTCCTAAGGAGGAATTGGCACAGGTACTTTCATTGAAAATAATATAGATTTCATTAGAAACTCACAACCATCTATTTCCTACCTTTGAATGAATATAAAATCCCTCCATGTGATTACTTAAAATAATGGCAATGAAATATCATAGATTTATTTAAATTATGCTACCTAATAAAGAGTAAGTGATTACAGACAGACACTATTTATAACATTATTAGGCAATGTTTGTTGTTTGGGGTGGGGAGAGTTTGAGGACACTTGAAGGAGACATTATTCCTGTTTTCCTGAAAGAATGAACTAGAAAACAGATATATCACTGATAGACATTAATTTATACATGATTGATTCCAGTCCAGCGTTCAATTAATTATCCTATATCCAGTTTATTATCTTTTATTTATCACTAATCTGTTAATAAAAAAATGCCTGGGTTAGAAAAAACATCAGCTTATACTAAAGGTTACAAAGAATAGATTTTAAAAATAACTCTTTTAATCTACTCATATCATAGAATAAGGTCATAAGAGCAACTAATAAAGTTTTTAAAATATAATGACATAAATTAAAATTGCCTGTATTTCCCCAATAACTGAAATCATTTTGTAACATCTTCTTCAAAAAGGGATATTTTTGTTATTAGTGTGAGTATGTATGTGGCTGTGTGTGTGTATATATATGTACACTCACACTACAGATTATTGCAATTGTCTGTCAATAATTGTGTACTGTTCCATACACCACACTTTTCACGTAATGTCATAAGCTTTCTCTTCAATGCTGCATGTATCTTATCACAGGAATAGACTATGACCATCACCCCACTGTAGGACACTTTAGTTATTAATATTTTCAAAGGTCTTCAATTACTAAAATCATTAAATCAAGATTTGATCTAGCCCCTTTTCTTTTATAATTAGATTTTTTATTTTAATAATATTTTTTATTTAATGTAGTATCTCCAAAATATCATTTCAACATGTAATCAATAAAAAGTTATTAACGAGATGTTTTACATTTTTATTTTTCCTTCCCTTGTCTTCAATAGCTGGTGTGTATTTTATACTCATAATATATCCCAACTTGGGCCAGCCACATTTCAAGTGCTCAGTAGCTGCAATGCCAGTGGCTAATGTATTGGACAGTACAGTTTTAGACAGTAGCAATACTATGTGGTCCAGGTGCATGTACAAAGTCACAAATAGATTTTCCTCCACTTTTCCATTAAGGTCAATAGAACTTTTAAGTATCAGAGGAAAGACTGAGGAAAACTTAAATTCTAAAACAGAAATATATTTTTAATAGTGCCATCTTAATTCTGAGGCCCCAACCCATGAATTAAGGAATATCTGGTGTTTGAAAGAAGTAGGTGATGCCTTTTAGTGATTTTATTATATTTTAAAATATATTCTTAATTATAAAAATGAATTCATACTCATTATAGAACACTGAAGACAATACACAGTATAGAAAATCATAAAAATCACCTATACTGTTACCACCTATAGATAATCACCAAAGTTTTGGGATATTGGTGTCCTCATTGATGTAGGGGTCATTTTATTTTCTTTAGGAAAGTAATACAAACTAAATCGTTCCAGAAATACTTTTGTCTAAAAAAAAAAAGAAGTGAAAGAAAAATAAACTAAATCAGTCCAGGCACATTCAAAATAGAATAAAAAATGTGGATGAGTAATGTATCATTGGGGTGAGTAATATATCATTTGCTATAAATATTTTCTTCACATTTTATAAGCCAAAATAATTTCGTATAACATAACTTTTCAAGTCTCTATCATGGTAAGAGAAGGACACATAAAATATGGCATGCATTAAAATTGGAAAATGAGTTTCTAGTCTGCTTTCTTCAAACTGCGTTAATTACATGACTGTACAGAGTGAGCACATGTTGATAAGTAAATTTGGTTTTTAAAATTCTTTCCATTCTAATAATCTTAAGTTATTACAAGGAACAGTAATACTTTTCCACTCTAGGATGTAACCACTTGGAATTTAACTTATTTTTCATTTCTTTACATTTGTTCATAACACTGTAATTTATAGCTTTCATATTAGTCTAAATGATAGTTTGGTTGGCGAACACCCTGAGGTCTAAGACACATGTCAGTTCTTGAGAGTTTTGCCTTTTCCTGTTGTAATTGTGCAGAGGTGTTATTTTTTCTTTCTTTTTGAAAATGGATATTTCTATGGGCTGTGCTTCATTTTCCAAGAGCAGCATGATGGTGAAGCTAAGCCTCTTCAAAGACCGAGGCCCAGGTCTTCCTCACATCTCACCCCAGTTAAGGCTAATGCACAAGGAGTCCTAAGAATCAGAAGTGCTGGCACTTACTCTAGGCCATGAAGAATATTTCCTTGCTAAATTACCCAGAGCTATTATCAAATGCATGGCTTCAAATATCTTCAAACTTTCAACAGGCTGGTATCCTGTAAAAGTCCCATGATGCTTCTGAAGAAATGATTCTTTAGCACAAAAAATACTAAATTATAGGTTTGTCTCAGTTTCTTATAGAGTAAAGTTTGAGAGTAAAATTTGATTTCATTGGCTATCAATACCTACTTTGCCACCCAAGGAAATGGAATCTCTAGTATTAGCTTCTGATTGACTAAGAGATCCCCTACAACTGTCTGTACCCCTTGCATTCCTTTTTTCAAAGTAGCTCTAATCCATCTTGAATACTTTTTCTAAGCTGACTTTTTCCCCTAAAATAACATTTTAGGAATCAGACCCTGGGAAATTTACTTTACCTCTCTATGACAGTTTCCTTTTCTGTAAAATCAGACTAACGGTAGTACCTTCTCTATAAGGTTGTGGGTTAAGCAAATAGAGTGGCTGGCTCATAATAAACGTTCAATAAATAACTACATTTATCAAGGGCCTACTAGGTTCCAGGAATTTTATATAAACCATCAGAGTTCATATCAAAGCAATGATATCTACCACACAAAGAAAGTTGGACTTCGAAATGGTAACTTAATTAAGGGATAATGAAACAAAGATTCAAGCCAGTTTGGTCTGGTTCCATGATCTAAATTCTAGCTTTTTTCCTCCATGAAACCCCTTAAAAAAGGGGAATGACTTGTTTTATACACAGAAGAATTGAAAAGAACTTGTGAAAGTTTTCCTCATGACATGGTAAAAAGCCAAGAAAACAATAATAGGTCAAATTTTTGCTGCCTTCAAAATAAGAGTTACGTGGTATCTCACTAGATGAGAGGAGCTGAAGACCTGAATCTCTCTCCCCCGTCTCCCTCTCTCCCCTGGGTTCCTTACCAACATTTCCAGCTGCCCATTGGCATTTTCCCCTGTATGGTCCACTGGGACTTCAAGCTCAGCATGTGTTAATCAGAACTCATCGTCTCTTTCAAACCTTCTCCTATTTGACATGTTTTCCCCATATTTAAGGAGGACACTTAACACCCACCCAGACTCTGATTTTTTTATTTCCTATATTTTTTCCTATACTTTTTATATAATTTTCATTTCAAAATATTAGAGGGTACAAGTATTCTTGTTATGTGGATGGATTGCATAATGGTGAAGTCAGGGCTTTTAGTGTGCCCATCACCAGAATAGTGTTCATTGTACCTGATAGGTAACTTTTTATCCTTCACTCCTCTCCCGCACTCTCTTTGTTTCCAATGTCCTTTACTCCACTTCATGACCACGTGTACCCATCATTTGGCTCCCACTTACTAGTGAGAACATGTGGCATTTATTTTCCCATTGCTGAGACACTTCGCTTAGGATAATGTTCTCCAGTTCTATCTAAGTTGCTGCAAATAACATTATTTCATTCCTGTTTATGGCTGAGTAGTACTCTGCGGTATATATTAATATATACCACATTATCTTTATCTACTCATCAATTGATGGGCACTTAGGTTGATTTCACAACTTTGCAATTATGAATTGTGCTGTGATAAATATTCAGGTACAGGTGTCTTTTTGATATAACGACTTCTTTTCCTTTGGGTAGATACCCAGTGAGATTGCTGGATCAAATGGTAGATGTACATTTAGTATTGTGAGGAATCCCCATACTGTTTTCCACGGAGGTTGTTCTAATTTACAGTCCCACCAACAGTGTATAAGTGTTTCTTTTTCACTGCATTCATGCCAATGCCTATTGTTTTTTTGATTTTTTAGTAATGGCCATTCTGGTAGGGGCCATGTTGGTATTTCATTGTGGTTTTTATTTGCATTTCCCTGATGGTTAGTGATGTTGGGCACTTTTCATATTCCAGACTCTGATTGACAGAGCAAAACCTTTCCATCACCCACATTTAATTTGCCCAAGTCATGTCACTTCTACTTTTGCTGTTATCTTCTATTCCACTTTATTTCCACCCCGTTTGTTCAGTCATTCTCTTCCTCTTATCAAAGTAATTGCATTTCCCTCTTTACTGGGATATCTTCATTGAGTTTCAACCCCTGGCAATTTGTCCTACCTACTACAGCCAGAAGATACTTTCTAAATTCCATCTTCAATCCTGTCACTCTTCTGATTAATCATATCCAATGTCTGACTTATTATTAAAAAATCAATTTCAGCCTCCAACAACATATCTAAGAGGACCACTTGAAATATATACTTTTTTAGATTTCTCTCTGACTACTTCCATTCATGGTCCCTAATCTCTGATGAACCTGGACTATCCCACCATTTCTCACACATTCCTTTTCTTGTGCATTCTTCTCATAATCCCTTTGTTATCCAACTCTATCTCTCTGTATTGCCATATTGATCGTGTTCTACTGGCTGAAATTTTGTATGTGTGTTATTACTAAAAAGTGTTTGATTTCCTTGCATTTTTCCTTGGAGTAGGAATTATTCATTCCCTCCTATCTAGACAGAAAAGGCAAGATAATAAAGATGGTAAGAGCATTGACTCTGGAAACAGATTACCAGAATTCAGTCTCTTATGGTTACCATTTATTAACTATAAGATATTGTGCAATTTCTTAACATTCCTTTGCCTCCATTTCCACATTTGCAAAATGGGGATAATAATGGTACCTATCTCATAGATTGTTATGAGGATTGTATTAAATATAAAGCACTTGGAACTATGCCTGGCTCATACAAAGTGCTGTAAGAGTTAAAAAAAATAATTAGGAATTGGCCGTAGCAACTGGTTTATACTTTCCTAATGACAGTGATCACATTCTATGCCATATTATTTGCATGCATGAGCCTACCTGCCCCCCAGCCCTAATTTGAGAATTAGATTTTGCTTTTTTCATTGTATTTGCACACAGTGGGGTTTGACACTTGGTTCTCGAGAGAGGGAACTTTTATCTTGATACTTGGTTAGTCCATTCACAATAGAATTGTTCTAAGATTTGGGCCAGTTTTATCTGATTGTTAATTTTGTCATATTTCTCTAAACAGGCTAATTGAGTTTTTGGACAACTGAAATCTCCCATGTAGGATTTTTCCAGTTTAGTGTTTTTTAAGCACACAAAGCCTCAGATTCAGTTGATGAAGAGTTTTTCCCTTCAAATCTCAGCCTCACAGGTTTTATGATTCTTGTATTTTCACAAACTGTACCAACAGATAATGATATGGTACCTTTGCCAAAGAGTTTTACAGATTGCATCTAATTAAACTATATAGATGTCTTTGATCTGAGTATTTATTACCCTTACTTAGTAGGTGAGGAAACAGGAGGCAGAGGCACAGGGCAGCCAAATAACGTGGATGAGACTTAGAGCCATTCTCGCTGCTCTAGTGCCTGGGGCTGCCAGCATGTGGGAGCGTTTCTCTGTGGCTCTGAACTTCCAGCTTCCAGGATAGCATCCAAGATGATACTATCAGGACCACGCTGTGAGTTTATGGCTGAGCCACAGACTGAACCAGGCCATGGAATCATATTAATAAAAATCAGAGAGTTAGAAGAGACCTTGGGAATCATCTTGTTCAATTCCTTATGCATAAATCTCCTTTAAACAAATTTATGACTTGAGCTTATTCAGCCCTTATTGAATTCTTCCATTGGGGAACTCATTCTCTCTTGAGTCAGTTTACTACATTTTCCTCATTGCAAGATAGTAGATCTCACTAGAGCTCTGAGTATCAGGCCATAGCTTGTCTTCTTGCAGTTTTCACTCATTTGTGTAGCTCTTCCCTTAAACTAACCACAATATGTTTCATTCTTTTTCAAAGTCGTTTGTTCCAGGATGAGAAAGCAGATACCCCCTCACTGAGTCTTTTTCTCTGGGCCTAAATCTCCTTAGTTCTCTCAAACATTTCTAATGTGACAAGTATTCTCATTTTATTTAAATAAAAAAAATCCAAAAGCTCCCCTTTTTTGACCAGTCTCAAATAAGAGTGTGCACAGTATACCTTTTCTAGTTACTGATTAATAGCTCTGCCTTCTTTCCCTCTTTATCCTTTTAGGAAGAGAAAAAGCCCTGATGTGCTCTTTCCACCTTTGTCCTTTCTTACATTCCTATCACACCTGCTACAACTTCCTTCACAGCCAACCAGCCTCTTTGTCTCTGTCTAATGTCTCTGTCTCCATCTCTCTTTCTCATATGCACACCCCTCCACACCCACACACATAAGTACTTCAGTGCCTCGGTTCCTACTCAGGCTAAGAATTGCCTAAGCAAGTGTGGCTCATGCTTGCAGACTAATATTGTAAAAATAATTTACCTTTCAGCTGCACACACTGAGATTTTAATCACTTACTAGCTATGTTACCCCAACTGAGTTATTTCAACTCAATGCACCTCCATTTCTTTGCCTGCAAAATTGAAATTATAATGCTTGTCTCTCTGGCTAGTAGTGGCTAAGTGAAGTAGTAAATGTGAGAGTGCCTGGCTCACAGTAAACACTCAAGAACTATTGGTTTCTGTTCTACTGTGGGTCTACATTCTCAACAGCCCACCTACCAGTTTTATTATGGTTTGCTGCATCAAACACATATGTTTGCTTTCAGAACTTAGTCATCCATATTTTTTTAATATAGCAAATCTTCAATGTTCAAAATTAGTATAGCATGTTTGAATTTAAACACTTGTAATTGAAAGAAGTGAAAATCCAAACAATGCTTTGGGCAAGGCAAATGCCGTGCAGGAGGAGATGATCATTGGAAACAGCTTGTCATGTAGATGAGCAATGCCCCTTGGCACTGTTTGAAAGTGAAAAAAAGTGGTTTTACATATGGCAAATGATCTTGTATATTTATCCAGCCTGGTATATTATTAATGTGTCTTCTTTAGCAGTTTGAGTTTGTGCTACACTGTAATTACACATGCATTTTTCTACTTGCGGACTTCTCTTCTGCCCTATTTAGAGAGGAAATTCAGTAAAAAAAAAAAAAAAAAAAAACATATATATATATATATTTCTTGAATAATTCCCCTACTTTTTTCTGTATTTTTCCCGCTTTAAAACAAGTAATGTCACTGAACCGCAGTGGGTGATGGCAAAACCTGATCAGGATTAGGCTCTATCTTTCTCACCAACAGTTTCTCAGCCTCACCCCCATCAACAGCCACTGCTCCAGGTTGTTCTCCCTCCATCTGGGCTCCCCTGCACAATGTGCTTTCAACTCCGAGGTTAGGGAGGGGCACTGAGTGTGGCCACACTAACTCTCTGGTGCAGCTTCTCCCCAGATTAAGACACCTGGAATCCAAAAGTGAATACTAGAAGGAAACACCTTCTTATGGACAAAAACCACTTGCACATTATCTTTCCCCATTTATCTTATCTAATGAACACGAATATAGTCTTGCTCTTAAAAACTACAATGTCTTAATAACTGATTTCCCCACATCCCATCAATCTGCCCTCCCACTTGTCCTCCGTATCAGCGGAGTAGTCTCATCTTGGAAAAACACAAACCTGCTAGTGTTCATGTCTTAAGTTTAAAGGTCTTTAGTGGCTTCCTGTTTGTCTTTTTGTACGAAAACAAATCTTTCCCCCACTGAGTTTTGCCTTCTACTCTAGTCTCACTCACGCTGTTCTTCGCCTTGCCACATTTTATCTCAAATGCACCATCTTTCTCTTTTCTTAGGTGGCATGCACTTTCTTCTAGTTCATTCTCTCATCCACCTTTTCTCTTTCTGCTTAACTCCAATTCATCCTACACATGCAGGGAATCCTTGCTCAAAACTTTTCATGTTCCTTTGCCCTGAACACATCTTTCTGTTGGCTTTGATCACCATGATATCACTAGTACCTAGCATGATGTCTGGCATATCCTTAACTATTGAGTTAATAAATAAGCATAGGAGCTGCTAGGGTAGGGGAGGGATAGTAAGTGGGTCTTGGCCAGTAATTATTCTAAAATTCTAGGTAAATTTGGTGAAGGAAGTTAGTATCTCAAAATTATTTGCTAAAAGATTTTAAGAGCAGCAGGAGCTTTGTAATGAAGTACTTAAAAAATTGGCCATTCCCCACCCATTTAATAAAAGAATAAAGGGAGGGGGAGTATTCTACAAATAACCAACTTTCCTTTACATAACATATGTTATTAACTTGAAAATGTATTCTTTTGAGAATAAAAGGTAAAATTACTTTTTAAAATGCTAAATAAGGAGACATTTTAATGATAAAATTGAAAACACATAAACCTGGTCTTTGTTGTTAGCAATTCCCAGCTTTAAAAAGTCCCAAGAGAAGGTCAGGCAAACGAGATACTGCATTTTCACTGCTGTGTTGAAAACGGACAAAAGTCAAATTTTTTTGGTTAAAAGAGGTTTCAAAGCCAACTGAGACGCTCTTTTTCCCTGATTCATCCCAATGATTTTCCATGAGGGTAATATATTAGATATGTTATGAAAAACAGGCAATTACATGTTATATGGCCATTGATTTTAAAAAAAATAAATTTTGTGTGTATTTGAGGTTTACAACAGGTTGTTATGGGAAATGGTTACAACAGTGAAACAGATTAACTTATCTATCATCTCACACAAAAGCTATTGATTTATAATTTTCATTTGGAGCCCCTGTGGGATGTTATTACTGATGGCCTTCAGAGCAAGTGTGTGCCTGGGCTGTTAGCCAAGGATTTAAGTTGGCAGCTAGGTTTATTAAGGAGAAAATGGGTCCCTTAGGATTGTTGCAGGTATAAAACGTCAAGCTGAAAACCAGAGTCAGGAAGCTGTTGAAGGCCAAGGTTTTTGACCTTTGCTTCCTTTCCACCAGCCTTCTAAGGGTGGAGCCAGCCCTAGGTTATGTTGGGATTGTAAAGTGACCCTCCTGAAGCTCAAAGCCAGGTGAATCTCAGGGAAAGTGAGAGTTTGCAGTCTGCTTTGTGTTTCCAGAAGATTGAAAGCAGCAATTCACCAAAGTACTCAACAAAGGCATCAACATTGAAATGCCTCTTTGTGATGAAAGAAAGATAAGTTAAACACTAATTACTACGGACTATTTGCCCTCTTGAATCTTGAGGGAGAAGGAAAAAAACAGAGAATAGTGTAACAGACAAATGAATGGTTAGGACTACTCAGAAGAAAGTTAGAAGAAGTTAGAAAGAAGAAAGCCATCACTGTCATTGCTTACTCACTGTTTTAAATTCAAGAACGGTCAACTGTGCATTTGTATAAAAGAGTTATTCTCTTTAATAGAATCCTCGCATTGAGTTAGAAGGAAGTTTAGAGATCTTCTATCCAGTCTGTTTATAGAAAAAAACTAAGTGGATTAGCAATTTTCAACCAATATGAAGGGATTTTAGGTTATTTTTAGTATATATTTATTATTTTTACAGTCTTCTGATTTTCCCAACATCAGACTAACACCTTCGATAGGTAGGATTGTGATCTGAGTTCCGGGATCAGGATGCTGCTCTTTGGTCCACCTTACTTCATACCCTTCTGTCAAGGTATCACACCTCAACTATTGCCCTTCCCACCTAGTACTGTGGTGCATTTTGGTCTGGCCTATCTCTACCACCTAATAACATGACTAGAACCATATTTGTTCATCCATGAATCCCACATGTTTCACTGTGATTGTCAAGTTGTTAGTGCCCAATAATTATTCTTTGCAGAGAAAATAGTCAAAAAGTGGCCTGCAGCTTTCTACTTAGCCACTTTTAGAGGATTTACTTACAAGTAGAAATGTTTTCCTTCATTCTTCTGAATATTTTAATGTAAATTAATTAATTAATGAAAATCCATTTGTTGCAGAGTTAAGAGACTACAGCAGGGCCTAAGAGGTGGAAGGAGCTTTAGTAGCATATGTATTTGTGGGTTTTGCATTTATCAAAAATATTTTCATCAAGAGACCCGCACAATTTTAGAGTCCGATATATCACCCCCAAATGTCTGGATTTTAATTTTAAGTTTTGTACTTGGGGATATAAAAACAAATAAAGATGAAAGAGTGATGTATAGTTATATACACTCATAATATACACTATGTACACTGTGTACACTGTACATATTTATAAGATACTTATAAGTGTACATAATATTTTATAAGTGTATATAATATACGCTTATGTACACTTATAAGATGGGTTGGGCCTACAAAGTAAAAGGTATGGAAATTTTTAATAGAGCACTCTGAAATGTTTATGAGACTGGTTTGTGAGATATTTAATAAAGACCTTGGATATGAAGGAAGCAACTATTGGTAAGTTAGAACACATCAGGGAATAAAACTAACATGGTTACTACTCTCTTAAAAGTAACTTGTTAAACAGTGACTGAACATATATTTGTATCCTTGAATTTTATAACATATATTTTAAAAAATAGTATCACATATTTCATCTTAAAATTTCACTAGGAGAAAATATTGATTTTTCCAGTTTACTGTATTTATCCCCCTCATGTAATCCTTGTCTATTTTTGTGTGGTTTCACCAGTTGAGGATCTACCTCCCAGTGCTGTATTCACATTCCACAAATCTGATTCATGGTGTTTTCTGACACTGAACTGATCTGAGAAGGCAAACTTTAGAAATAGTGCTCATTACCTTAGATGCTCTCTATAGTGGTTAACCCAAGGGGAGCTTGAGAGATGGGAATACTGCCAGGAGGTGAACCAGAGCAATTTTGGTTACAACTGATTTGTGGCTTGGTCTTTGCAAATGTACTTAACTTTGGTCTAGGTTTTAGGAAGTCACTGCATTTCAGTGAAGCCAAATGTGAGAGCTTGAAGACAATGACTTTACTGCATATGTTTTGTCAGTTGGATTTTTTTTTTCTTAGCCAGAAAGTGAAAATTATGAGTACTTTGTATAATTTATATGATAAAGAATGGTAGGAAGGCAATTACATAGCTTTTAAAATAATTGTTTATTGCTTATTCTATTAGCCTAGGAATAATATACAGTCTATAGGAAAAGGATTCTTAATACTAGTTTCTGACAAACAGTTTCCCATTATATTCCATATTCTCCCAGCTTTGAAATCAATATTGTTATGAGAAAGAGAGTGGGGAGGTGGATATTATATACTCGTATAGATGCGAGTGTATATTACAAAAATTAAGTATGCATATAAATAGAAATTTTACTAAATCACAAAATACTGGGACAAAGGAGTGCTGCTTGAAGTTTGAAATGGGTGATTTTTAGACAAATAAAAGAAAGTCGTATTTTACTATTAATACACAGTGAGTAAAATACATGGAAATTGTTACTTCGAGTTTACATATATGCTTTCAGTTTAAATCCATAAATAGGCATGAGGAAAATATAGATATTTTTCTCAATTCAAATAATAGGATTTCT
Organism: Indri indri; assembly: GCA_004363605.1. Taxonomy (NCBI): domain Eukaryota; kingdom Metazoa; phylum Chordata; class Mammalia; order Primates; family Indriidae; genus Indri; species Indri indri. Next base: position 25,343 of record RJWJ010009601.1, on the reverse strand, counting down.
GAATCCACTTGGGTCATGCTTTATCCTCTCCTTCCTATCACAGATAATTTCAAACGTAAAGTAGAGACTTTTTGCATGTGATGGATTTTCACTATAATATTATCCTCGATTGAGTTGAAAGCATTTTTTTCCTACCTAATAGCTTTCTATGTGTATAGAGAGGAATAAATTTTAACTCTATTTCTTATCTTATTGCTGCAGACTGGAAAATTGATTTATAGTTATATGCGCTCCCACACAATCTATTACAGCAGAGTAATTTGCTCATGTCGTGAAGTTTATGTAAAGAAGGTAACATACTACTATGAGTTTATGCACGTAGACGAATCACATGTCAGTGAATGTAAAACCACCTTCTAATCAGTTCTTACAAAGGCATATTTGTAAGATTTTGTCTTTTGTTTATTTACATTAAAGATAATATAAACTGTGGATGGAATTTTGTTCTTGTCTTTTTATTTAAACTACTGTATACAATTCTGAACTAAAAGGCCAAATTCTCCTTTTCATCTCACCAACGCAATTGTCCTGAGATCACAATATTTTATAACATTAGGGCAAAACATATTATATATTTAGTAATAAATATTTAATAGAGATAAACTTATTTTATCTAGGGGTACATATGATAGGAGAAGCCTTACAAAATGTATAACCAGAAATTATGTAAAATAGTGAAATACAACTTAGATGTCAAATCAACATTGCTATGTTCAAGTGGAAAGGACTAGCTTTTTTTGTTTTATGAGTGTCCAATAAAAAAAATATGAAGCACAGTTCTTAACTTCTGTTAATGTATCTATTCTAAATAAGTATCCATCTTTATATCCATGCATTCTTCTGCTTTTTAATGCATCTTTGACTTTAACACTATGTAGTTATCACAAGTTGTGTAGAATATTTTATAGTACCTAAGTATAAGAAATATGAACAGGGTGGGTCAAAGGTACCAGTATTCCAGAACTTTCTATGAAGAGTCTCTAGGAAAATTATAATTTTTTTCTAGGAAAATTGATGGGAGGTCAGTCAGTACATGCTGGATTTTTATCTATTTTATTTATCTATCTATTTATTTATTTTGATATCAGGTCTCACTCTGTTGTCCAGGATGGAGTGCAGTGACACCATCATAGCTTACTATAGCCTCAAACTCCTGGGCTCAAGCAATCTTCCTGCCTCAGTCTTCCAAGTAACTAAGACAACACCGCCGCTCCTGGGTAATTTTTTAAAAGGTATTTTAAAGACAAGGTCTTGCTATGTTGCCCAGGTTGGGTTTGAACTGCTGGCCTCAAGTGATCCTCCTATCTCAGCCTCCTGAGTTTCTGGGATTACAGGTGTGAACCACCACTCCCAGCAATGCTAGATTTTTATTAGACAAATTGTTCTGTTCCTCTCTCTGAGAGTAGAAGATACCTTTAATAGAACAAGAAATGTTTTTATTCTTTTAAATTGAATGTACTTTATTATAGTGAGAACATATCATCTCAAAAAAAAAAAGTTCCTTCTCATCCAAAATAGAGGAAAGAGCCTAGAAGAAACATTTGGAAAATACTTAAAGAACTGGTAGAATTTTAAGCTAAGGTCTTCTCCAAGAATATCATTATGGATCTTAATTTTGGAAATGAGAGTTCCCATCTAAAAGTGATAGCAGTCACTTAGAAATAAGACCCATTAACCACCAACTTAAGATTGTTTTCCTTACTTTGGAATTAAGCATCTCAGTAAACTGATGCTAAAGAAAGAAGTCCATTTACAAAAGGGGGTAAAATAGTCAAACCTGCAGTAGTCTTCCGCACGACTTTTTGTTTGGTTGGTTTTGGTTTTCTTTCATTCTACTATATTTATAATTCAGGCTGTAATTTAGGAAATGCATTGCCGCTTGCCACTAGCTATCCAGAAAGTGAAATATATTATCCTGGTCAGAGCCCCATTTCCCTAATGGTGATTAAAACTGGGCAGAGAGCCCAATGTAATAAAAACAGTCTCAGAGCTTTTTCACCAACCTTAGTCTGGGAAAAGCAACATTAGAGATTTTATTTCTTGAAAAATACACAACGTCCATGTGATTAAATGCTCTTCATTTTCTTCTCGACCACAGGGTGCACATTCAGGCCTTAATTGTGCCAGCTGTTCTCTTAACCCATCACCTAAATATTGCTTTTAAATATAATCTGTCTTGATAAAAAGCCTTTTAAGTTTTTTTTATTACAATTCATCTTTCTTGCGCTAAACTAAACTTCTTTTCCTCATTCGAGAAAAGTGAGCTCTTTAGAGGAAAAAATGAAAACAAAGATTTTTTTATTCTGCACATGTTAAGGCAATTCCTTTTTCCTGTCTTAATTGAATTCAGTTAAGCATTCAAAACCTTCACCACAAAGATTGGCTGAGCTGTTTTTCTTTTTAAACGAGGCCAAGTCTTGTTGGCACCCATCATGGTGACCATACTGTGAGAGGGCAGGTTGCCAGCAGGTTTAACATTCAAGTCCAGGATTTGATGACATCTTCCCCAAGCTTCTTCAAGAGTCTTGCGACAAAGCCACCTTGCAGACCAGGGGTGTGAATATTGTACAAGTGTTATTTTCTCTGCTTTTCTGGCCATTTGGAAAAAAAATGAGTCATCCATTGACTTTTTCACATACAAACAATTCATGGTAGACTTGGGGAACCTGAGACATTTTTGCAACTTCTTGTGAGTTTTAATGTATTTCAAAAGAAAAAGTTACATTAAAGAAAAAAGACAACCAGAACAACTAAATCTGAAGACACCAAACTGTAATGTATAAATATGGCTCTTATCTTTTTAAAAAAATCAATTAAAAATAATGAATAAAATATGAGTTTTTTTCTTTTTCTTTCCATTGCTCTAGGCACATGTATGTGAGGCTTACTTTATGCCTAAAACATTTTACAATTGTCCTGAGTGGGGGGCAAAAAAGAGAGCGTTAAGTCATTTTTTATCCAAAGCAAAGTCAATTTTAAATAAATATTTAATTTAAGCTTGTCTCTATCTCTACCTACGTTTCCTTCTCTTCCCTCTATCTCTCTCCCCCTCTTTTTTCCATCCCTCGTAACTTTTTCCCCTCCTTCTCTCCCTGCACTCTGATAGTTCTGGCATTAAAAGTACTAAAAATACTACTAGATTACTCTTACTCTGTTGCGTTAAGAGAGTACCACTTAGGCTAAATTTTGTACAACCTGGTTGAGATCATTTAGGTGTGGGGAGAAAAGCATGAAAAAGAAACAAAACATTGTGGTAAACATTTCATTATTGCTAGTTACCTGTAAGGGAAAAACGTCAGTTTTAATGGTTAGGAAGCTGGCCTCTGAAATCAAGCAGTACAGATTAAAATCCTGATCATGCCTCCTACCTGTGACCTTTAGCAAGTTACTCTTGGTGCCTAATATCCTTATCTTTAAAATGGGGGTGACCATGTTATCTACCTCATGTATTTATGAAAAGAACCATATGAGTTAATACATCTAAAGAGTTCCCAGCATAGAGCAAGCGTTCAGTGATTATTAGCTGATGTATGTAACTGAAGGCAAATATTTAGTACTGCCAAATTCTCAAAATGTATCTGAATATTTGAAATACAGTTTACAGAAACTCACTCGAGAAGAACACAAAACAGGAGCAGTGAGAGATAACACAGTTGTGTCATGGAAACCCAGGACATCACAGCTGCTTCCACTCTGTTGTTGCACAGTCTACTTTTTAAATGTATACCAGGCAGGCATGGATAAATAATTTAGGTTCCTACGGTATTTATCATACATTATTAAAATACCAACTTGCAATGACTGCTCCCTTCAATTCACTATAAGTTTCTACATTTTTACCTTGTTACTATGTTTCTCATTTCTTCTCCAGATTTAATTATCTAAATATAAATTTTTTAATTGATGTTCTGTAATGTTTATCTTAAATTAGAAGAAGTTGCCTGTATTTCCACCAGACATTCTCACTGTAACTAAATGGGATGAAATTCAATAAGCTGTATAGACTCTCCTGGGGATTGAGACAACTTTATAAAGAAGTGTCTGACATTAACCCAGTCACACAGTTACATTGGCGTGCCTTTATTTAAGCAGTTTCATTTACTGAGAAGCAATTAATATGTTTTGAACGATGAATAAAATGAATATTAATTTCTAATGTCCTAGCATATGTCTATTCATTTTCAAGTTATAAAAGCAAGTAATTTTTTCCAGAGTGTAACTTGAATAAACATAGAATATTTTCTACCGTAAGAAAATATTAATACCTTGGTTTCCAATTTACAGTTGATTGACTTTTTCCCTTAAAATAGTTGTACAAAAGACATACATCTCTCATTTTTATAAGGCTCTGTATTTAATTAAAATTAACAAGAAAAGGGATTTTGTGGGGTTTTTGTGTTGAAATTGGCATAGGAACCTGTGGAAATATTAATACTGTAAATAATTTATGTAAAATTCATTACAGGAACTACATTGACATTTACACTATGCTATTAATGCAATTAGGCCTAGGCATTTAATAAAGAGCTTAAAATCTGATGCTTAAAATGATATGGTAGTTAGATTTGTTTTTTTAGTTCCTACTTCTTAAAGTAACGATGCTGATTTCAGAGTTCTCTGAGCCAGGGGCATGATACCTAAATAAGTAATAAGAGCTTGGAGCCAATAAATTATAGAAAAATTTAGAGATTCTGTAATTAAATGCAGTATATCTGACTTTTGGCTTGAGATAGAAAATAGCATGATTTTGGACTATATAAAACAACATTTTTATTCCTCAGTGTTCTATTACCAAAAATAAAAAGCCAAATAAATTTTTAAAGTTTGTTAATTAAATTTTTAAGAAAGATTTGATAAACTGTAACTTTCCTCAGCCTTAGTAGGTATAATAAACATTCCAACCTTTTTCAAACTATGCATCAAAATCAAATCTAGTTGCTAGTAGAAAGCCCAAATGATATTTGTACAACTGAACCCATAAATGTGTTTCATTACTGCTGTTGGTTCCGGTACTTTACTTAAGTCACGTGACTTTGTTTAATTAAGGTGTGACACTTTAAGCTGCATTTGACATTTTTTCACAATTTTCTTCATCATTCCTTATCTAATAATGTACATACTGAAATAGCTGATAGGCTTTTAGCTAAGTATGCACATTGACTAAGAATAGTTAATACATCTTAAAAGAAGTAAACAATCACTATGCCAAAGAGAGAAAGCCTGATAATGTTTTGTTAAAGATGAGAGTCTTCCTTAGGAGAATGGCAAATGGAACTTTAAATATAATTATATAGTTCACGAGATTAGTATACTCCACTTAGTGCTGTAACCATTGGCTTTATTAACTGGAACCTGTTTATTCCACGTGCAGATAAACTACTAGGTTGTGTTTTACACAAGGAACAATAAGACTATTGTGTACTTTTTGTTCTTATACATTCAATTTTGAATAGTGTTGAATTTCTGGCTGAGTCTGTGGATGCCTGGCAAAAATGTTTAAAGATGATTACAAACTAGAATTGCTTTATTTGATTTTGGAATCACATATTTTTTTGCTTAAAAAGTAACTTGCAGTTGAGACAATTGGAAGGTTTTTTTCTTTATTACATACTTCATGTTATAGTCCATGAGCAGACATTAGCCAAATATGATTCTCTTTTATGTATCAGCCAAAATGTGGTGTTTGAAGTAAATAATAAAATTTGACATCAGTATTTACCTATATATAACACTCAGCATCTTTCATCTGCAAAGACAAAAAAAAAAAAAAAGAAAGAAACTTAAATGAGTTTAAACTAAAATAAAAATTAAAATGTTTTCAAAATCCAGAAGTTCTTTTGGTATAGGGATGGAAGGAACCGGGTTTACCATGCAAATGTTAACTCATTCTTGCCCTTGCTCTGTCTTGTTTGTTATCTCTCTCTCTCTCTCTCTCTCTCTCTCTCTCTCTCTCTCTCTGTGTTTCTCTCTCCATTCGCCTCTGCTCTGATTCCTCTTGAAGTATCGGGTTCATCATGAGGCTTTCTCTCCACGGTGAAAAGTTAGATACCAATAGCAAACTTCAGATTTGCATGATTGTTACATATACCCTCTTACTAAATGATATCTCTTTCAAGGCAGAGTATTACACTTGCTTTGTGTCTCAACATTGTACAGTACAAACATGAAAAAATATCTGTATAAGTGAATAGATCAGTAAGTTGATTGTGCTGAATTAAAAAAAATAGTCATGGCTAAAGTTAATATTAAGTGAAGTAATGTCACCATCAGAAATCTAATGTCAGTATCATCGACTTTAGTGTTAGTACATTTTAGCCTGTCTTGCTAAAAACTATGTCAGTCCTTTCCCATTTGACACATATGGCCGCATGCGTTTGGGTTAATGTACTGTCAGTTACCAGAAGTAAACAGATTTACACAAGCGTATTACAGAATGAAGAATGGAGCCCCTATTACATACTAAATGTTCCGATATGCTCTTAACATAGATTATCTCATTAAATCTTCAAAGAGTTCTGGGAAATAGGTATTGTTATCCCCATTCTAAAGATGAAAAAACTGAGACTCAGACATATTTAAACACTAACTGGTAGCCTGAACTCTTTTCATGAGACCACCTACCTTGAATTTTTACTCGTTTCTATAGGATTAAAAAATATTTTTAGTAACAAAATTTGAATACAAATGTCCCATATGATCTATGTTTTCCAGAATTGTAGCCCATTTTTATGAAATATTACCACCTTAAACAGACTGATTTTTATCTTGTCATTCCTACAACTATTAGAATATTTTTCTTAATGTAAGAATTTTATACCATCACCACAGAAAAATTCTACAAAATTACTTCGCTTATATTTTTTATTACTGGATATAATGCATGCTGCTTAAATAAAATTTATAAATACAGAAAAATGAGATGTCTAAAAGAAAAGAAAAATATAAGCATTGAAAAGTATACCTTATTTTGATGTTTATTTTGTTATTACTACTGGTACCTAAATTCAATGGTACATTTACCTTTTGTTAAAAAAAAGATGTTCTTGAAATTTCTTATTGTATTTTTTTGGTACAGTTTACCTAGTATGGTTCTTGCTTATGTACAAGAAAAATACATTTGAAATTGGAGGTAAAAATGTCATAATTCCCTGTTCAATTTGGCTTGCGTCAATGCCAGAGTTTGTGGTAATCTTTTGAAAAATTTCCAAGTTACGTCAACATGTTTTGCCATAAGAGAGCACACACAATTTACTTTTATCCATCCTTTCATCATGGGGAAGACTAAATAGAATGCATGTGACCAGGAAAGGTGCGTGACAGCTGGGAGAGATTTTCTTAGAGGCCTCAGAGCCTTTCTAGAAGATTGATAATTTTGCTCCATTTTCTTTCAGTTTCCTTAGCTTCCTAAGGTCATCATCCTTTCAGGAAACTGGGTGCTGTACCTCATTTACTTCTGACAAGTTAGATGACCCTAGAACTTTCCTCTAATCTCCTAAAGCTTGATTTTTTTTAAACAAGAGTAACAACTCTTATCTCCTCTGTTACTGCTAAAGAGAATATGTAAAGAAAAATTAATTTGCATTTGGAAAGAAAGTGATTTTAACTCTTGTGGGCCAGTTTGTATGGACTGTGAACAGTAAATTGACTTCCCCCTGAGTGCAGTAGAAAGGCACAGGCTGTTTTCTTACAGCAGTGAACGTTAAGTTTATACTTCATTACTAGGAAGTCAAAGATAGTTTATTCGATGCACCATTACACTGAATCTTATCTTTCTCAATTAATTTGCTTGGGAGCAAATTACTGCAAGTCAGCAAATATTTATTCTGCCTTTCTAACAACTTGGCATTCTTGATTTGGGATTGGTTTGAAAATGAGGCGTCTTCAATTATTTAAATGGCCCTTGTCAGCTATTAGCAGTGGTGAAAAAAGAAAACTTCTTAAAGAACTTAAATCTACGATCTCTGTTCCCAAAGACACACTGAAATCTGGCAGATGGAAACACAATAGCAATTGTGCGGCATGACTGCAATTGTGACAAACACACAACAGAGGTTGGCAATTGAGAGGCTTATCACAGACAGAAAGATGCCTGTTGACTTTCTCTGACTGCTGGAGTGTCTGTAGTTACTCTGCCCTGGCATTAGTTCCATCAAGGGCTGAGCCCTCCCAGAAGTGACAGGGTGACTTGCTGTACAGGCTAACGCCGGCTGTCTTCATGTGAGTCACCTGGGACAGCATTTTAGTGCTATCTTACTGCTGTCAAAGCTTATTTCCCTCTCTTGTTAACTGTTTGAAGATTTTTGTACCAATAGGAATTTAATCTGTAGTGTATTGTGAACAATCTTGTGTTTGGCCCAGAGAAGAAGAGTTAATTGATTCATTATGGATGGATTATAGGATGCACCTTCTGTAGCTTCTTTTTTTTATTATTATGTCTAAAGTTTGGAAATAAAATACACATTATTTGGAAACATTTTATTGATGAGAATATCAACATTCAGTCATCTGTGTTCCTTTCTTTCTGGATTGTTTTCTTTCATGCATGACATTTGACACTTTGTCAACCAAACAATTGAAGATAGCTCATTACCAAATATTACGTTTCACTGGGAAGGAGATGTCATGCTTACTGTGAGTCAGAGCCAATTAAATCTAGGTCAGTAGAGGTATCTTCACTTACAGAATTAAGCAAGACTGTACACATGGGAGAATTTAAAGTCTTACAAATGTAAGATGTTAGTTTTAGTGTTGGCACCAACACTACTACTACAACACCACACTAGTCCCCAAATTGTATTTTTTGTACACTTTTAGAATTCACATGAATTTGTTGCAATTGCACTTTCTAATTTAACTCTCTTATGATGTATCAGTGGCTGGGGATCTGCTGGTTAAAATGTTCCCCTCTGGAGGGCAGCAGGTGAAGGTCTAGCTTTCTTGCTTTGATAAATGTCATTTCAGCCTCTACTTCTTTATCGCTGCTTAAATTGGGGATGGAGAAAACTCCCAACTACCATCCATTCTCTCACCCCTTACTCTGCTTTATTTTCTTTATAGCAGTCATCATTCTCTTAAGTATTTGGGTTTCCATATAGGAATGTAAGCTCCAAAAGGGCAAAAACCTTGTCGATAACTTTTACCACCGTTATAACCCAGTCTAGAAAAGCGTCTGCCTTGCCATGAAGCAGGTATTCAAAGAACATTAGTTAAAAGAATGAATAACTAACTCACAAGTAAATTCCATTTGCTTGGGAAAACTTCTTTGCAGTAAAATAATGATGAGGTATCTTGGTCCACAGTCAGACCATAAACATTCTATTTAGCTGTTCAGTACTCCTTCAATTATATCAAAGATGAAATAGACCAGATTAGAAATTTAATCACCATTTGTAACATTTTGCTTGCAGTTTTAAATACATAGTTAAAAAGACTATAAATATAGGTTTGCCTATATGTGAATTATAGGGAAAACATGTACAGTTAATTGAAGCTATTTTAATTCTACTGGAATGCTTTTTGGTCCTGTGCTACTTTGGGGGAAAATGAAAGCATTAACCCTTGATTAGTACAGTTGAGGGATGATGGAATCTGAGAAAGTACTTAATATTTAACATCTGGTAACAGCAGCTGTGTTTCCTACGTTAGTGCTTTCAGACTTACAGGAAACCCCAACTTTTGCTGGAGCTACGTTTGTTTCAGACATACGATTTCCCATTGTAATATATAGATTCCACTGGAATTCTGACGTCATTTTTGGTCCCTTGTATGTAGCATGAAATGCAGTAGGAATATTAAAATGGATGAAAATGTTCTTTGTAATAAATAGTTCGGAAGTTAATCCTTTTACACCTCTTTTGGGGATTGGCAACTTCTATTTATTAAATTGTGCTGGACTTGTGCTTTACAACAGCAACATATGTACGAGTTAGACATACCTGGACTCATCCAAGAGAAAGCCTCTGACTCAGAGAATCGGGTCCAGAAATGTGTGGAATGCTCCAATTTGGCTTGTTAGTGCTTTACTAGAGTTTTCAGGAAATTAGATCTTTGGAAACAGATTTACTTTATTGTTCAAGGATTGCCTATAGCTATACATTCCTTTGAAATTCAAGCTACCCTCAGATGACAAAATGAGGCTTTGGTAGGAGAATGTGTAGTTTTGAATTAGACAAAATCTTGATTGTGGCATTAATCTTAAAAAACATCCCAATGCTGGACACAAGAAACATACTGCCTGCCTGATGTGGGCCTCAGGTATATCCCGCATCTTTACTAAGCTCAATTGCAAATCCAAGTATTAATGAGAAGATGCTTTGTTAAAGATTTTCAACAAATAATTAATAATGCATTCACTTTACCATAAAACTGTTTCAAAGAAAACCTCAGACTTTAAAGACTAATGATTTGAATAAGTAGATGGGTTTTCATACCGCTAAAAATAAGCTTATTGGCTTTTGCAGATCCTTCAATCGACTGTACTACCTCATTATCAAAATAAACACAGCATCATTCAGATACATTTTAACTTCCAAATAACTCATACTTCTTACTGCTGTTTTCATCATAAACCTTGAACAGGTTAACTTCTTAAACTATTTATATGCCTAACTAATGTTAATAAAATAAAAATTAAAAAGAAGGAAAAATGAAAGGACCTTAGGTGAGAATATAAAGACCTTTTTGTCATAGATCTTTGAGGTAACATCCTAAAAAAGTTTCTTTAAAAAATAAATACTGCTGTCTTCCCAAATTTTTGTCCCTCTGAAAATACTTAGAGAAGGAACTCTAGGGGACGGGGGTTTTTCTTTTCGAAATTCATCATTTGTTTTCTTATAGTTTCTCCAAAGCATGTTTGCTCCAGTTGTTTCTGCCTCAATTCGAATATGCCAGAATTCCTTGGAGAAATCACACAGTTAGGAAAATCCATCGGTGTCCTAAGCTTAAAAAACAAAAGATGAAAAAATAAATCAATATACGCTGGCTATATACCCATATATGTATGTATTTCACATCATCTGTGATTTTTGTTATATCTTTGTTACATCTTTATAAAAGACATTAGTATAATATCAATTAATTAGAAATCTTTATCTTCCCATGGGGACTGGATATTTAATCTTTATAAGCTTAACTTTCTCCTGGGAATAATAATAGTATCTGCTGTGTTTGGTCTTGTGAGGATTAAATCAATAATGCATGTGATAAGCTTTGTACAATGTCTGGGTACTACTAAGCACTTAATGCTCCTTTCGTATAACTGTTGTTGTTTCTGTGTAAGAGATAGCACTCTAGCTTTCATAAAACAAATTTCATGATCTAGATATATGAAAATTCTTCACTTTAAATGGGTACTCATAATTAGTTGCTGCATCACCTTGTCCTTTATTTCCTCAGTGTTACGACAGTAGATGGGTGAATTGGTCTAATTTCCCAGCATGTAACTGGTCTTCTTTAGCCTTAACTTCCATTTCCAGCCACCGTTATGGCAGCCACAGCAAATATGTCAGAGTACAGAACATTCCATTAAGAGTGATACTTAGTGCCTAACTTCCCACGATGTTGTTTTATATGAATAATACAATGTCTAGAGGTGAAATTGGTTGGAGTGCTCATGACTCAGCCTCTTTTTCCGGGGAGTGACTCATTCCACATTTATAGATCTCTGATTTTGTGCCATACACCACACTAAGTGCTTGGAATACAAACATAGATTTGATGGGTCACTGACCCAGAGCAGCCCACAGTCTGGGCAGGCAGGATATGGCATTCATTAAGAACAATATGGGCTTACAGACGGCCAGTACACTTTAATGTTATGCCTACCTGTCAAGGCAAAGTGTGATTAAATATACAATAATGTGGGCTGGCTAAACAACCTAATTCAATGATTTGGAGCACATACTTCTGGTCCTATATAGATATATTCTAACTTAATTCTATCACCACAAATTTAAATCTTTTTTGTTTTGTTTTAATACTAGGATTTCAGTCTTTTTCGTATCACGTAAGATCGTACCCTCCATGAATAGGTCAGTTGCCTGAGGAATACCTTCCGTCTATTATCCTGCCAGAAACTCAGTGTGTCTAAAAAAGCCTACCATCCTCTACTCTTGCTCAACAACCTGATCTTCCTTCAGCCTACCCTGTTTCTATGAATGTCACGATCTTCCTGAGTGTCTGTTTTAAACCATCAGAATTCTCTTATCTTCTTTTTCTGTCTGTGCCTTTCATAGACTATCAATCCCTAAATTCTGCAGGCTGTACCTACTGAAATGGACTGAACTATGCCCACCCCATTTATATGTTGAAGTCCTAACTCCAATTTGACTGTATTTAGAAATAGGGCTCTTAGGAAGTAATTAAGGTTAAATGAAGTCACGAGGGTGGAGCCCTAATCCAGTAGGATTTATGGCTTTATAAGCAGAGGAAGAGAAAGAGATCACTAACTCCCCTTCCCCTGCCACCATGTCTTTCATTTCTCTACCATGTGAGGACACAGTAAGAAGGTGGCCGTCCACAAGCCAGAAAGAGAGCCCTCACCAGCACCCAACCATGCTGGCACCTGGATCTCAGACTGTTAGTCTCCAGAACTGTGAGAAAATAAATTTCTGTTGTTTAATCTACTCAGTAGTTTGTAATGGCAGACTGAGAAGATTAATACATATACCTATTTGATAGCTCAAGCACGCTTTCCCTCTTAACTGACACTGTCTCTACCTGAATTGACTCTTCATGACCATTCACCTGTACTTCTGAAGGAGTCATCTAAAGTGTCTGTTCTCCTTTGAGCTCTCCCATCTCCCATCCAATCTACACAATGTTGCCAGATTAAATTTCCTAATTATGCCATTCTTGAATTTAAAGCCTTTAGTATGTGTCCTTTGATAGCTCAGTTGGTAGAGCAGAGGACTGTAAAACCTTTAGTGATTTCCTTTAGCTTACAAAATTAAATAGATTTCATTATATAGCCTCCTCAGATTGCTTTTCAAAGTCATTACTCCCTATATAGACCCAACCTAGCTTTTCACCTAAGTATTGCTCTTCTTGTGTGTCATACTCCAGCTGGGTAGAACTATAGTGTTTTTCCAAACGTCCCCTGATTTGCTTCTTCTGTTTCTTTGTTTCTGCTGTGCGCATTGTCTGAGTTGGTCTCCTTCCCACCCCATCTCCACCTATCAAAATCCTTTGACTCTTTCAAGGACAAACTTAAATGTGACTTTCTCTGTGAATCCTTATCTACATAACAGGATTTCATTTTTTCCCCTTTGATCTCCTAGCAGCTCTTGGTGTTTCTTTGTGACAACAGGCATTTACTGTTTTTCATCATGGCATTTTGTGTTTTGGCTTTTTCACAACCACCCCTACCACACTGGATTCTAGCTAAGTAAACTCTTTAAGGGCAAAAAACATTAGATCCCTGAAATACTAAATAAAGCTGTTCAAAAAAACCACAAAAAACTACTTGGTATCTTATAATTATACACAAATAAAAGTACTTAAATTTATTTTTAATATAATTAATTTTTAATGTTTCATAACTGCAATATTCCTGACATTTGTTTCATAAATTTTACCTCAAGCATTAGCTTTTCTATTATTCACTCAAGCAGTAACAGTTTCTGTAAATTAGAACTAAGTGTAACTTTTGACAAGAGAGAAGCAGCATTGGAAAAATTTTGATAAGTGGCTTTTCAGTTAATTGACCTTGACAATCCAATAGCTAAGATAATGTCTGCTATTTTTGACTTTTATTCCTTGAGAGGTATAAACAGGCATACTTTAACTTTATATAGGTATAAACAGGCATACTTTAGTTTGATACAATGTTACCTGACCATCTCAATATGATTTACAATATATAGACAGGAAATCATTTCTGACTGAAAAAAGAGAAAAAAGAAAAGCTTTAGTAATTAACTCTCAACTTTAATTTCTGACATTTCCCCTACCTTTTGGATTAGGAGAAAGAGACAGAAGATGGAGAAGTGATGCTTTTTGTATGCTGATAAGTTAAGCTGCCTGGAAGCAAATGCTGAGTCCTATTGAAAAGAATTTTATTCGTGTTATGCTTAGGGCATTGTTTAGCAAAATACTACACAAAAAGTTTTGACCTATGTGTTTGAAATGACAGATGTTCACAGTGAGGACTGAGCCTTAGGGCAACATCAATCTTCACTGTTCTGTGCTTAGTTGCTCAATAACTGGGTTGGTTGGGAAAAAAAAAATCCAAGGAGTTATTTACAAAGCAGCTGTTCTTGGCACTGCAAATGGAGGAGCTCCCCTTATGACAAGAAAAACAAGCAAACAAACAAAAGCCACAGAATAGCGAGCGTGAGGCGACCAGGTCAAAAATGAATACCTCTTCTCCCTCAGAACTTTATTTCCATTAAATATTTTTAAACAAAAATTGTATATATTTTAGGTGTACAATATGATGTTTTGATGTACATATATTATACATGGTGAAATGATTACTTTACAGTAGTAAACAAAATTAACATGTCCATCTCCTCACATAGTTACCTTTTTTGATGAGAACATTTGATATCTAGTCTTTTAGCGAATGTTTAGTATACCTTGCAGAATTATGAACTATAGTCATGCTGTCCATTAGACCTCTAGGCTTATTTATTCTATATAACTGTGACTTTGTACCCTTTGCTCAACATCTCCCTATTCCCCCAGCCTCCCCACAATTCTATACTTTGCTTCTATGAGTTCAGCCTTTTAAGATTTCATGTAAATGAGATCATGAAGTATTTTTCTTTCTGTGTCTAGCATATCTCACTTAGCATAATGTCTTCCAGGTCTATCCATGTTGTTGCAAATGGCAGGATCTCCTTTTTTAAGTCTGAATAATATTCCATTCGGTATATAAGTATATATAATCACAATTTCTTTATCCATATGTCTGTTGATGGACACTTTGGTTGTTTTCATAGCTTGACTATTGTGAGTCATGCTGCAATGAACAAGGGAGTACAGAAATATCTCAAGGTACTGACTTCATTTCCTTTGAGTATTTACCCAGTAGTGGGATTGTTGGATCATGTGGTAGTTCTATTTTTAATTTTTGGAGGTACCTCAATACTGTTTTCTATAATGGCTGTACAAATTTACATTCCCACCAGCAGTGTACGAGTTTCCCTTTCCTCCACACAATCACCAACACTTGTTATCTTTTAAATGATAGCCATCCTAACACGTATGAGGCAATATCTCCTTGTGGTTTTGATTTGCATTTCCCTGGTGATTAGTGACTTTAATCACTTTTTCATATACTTTTTGGCCATTTTTATGTCTTCTTTGGAAAAATGTCTATTCAGGTCCTTTTCTTACTTTTAAATCGGGTTGTTTTTAAAAGAATATTAAAGATATTAGGATGTTAATCTAATGTGCCAAAGAGCAATTAGCAAGAAGTGGCAGTGGTCAAATGGTAAATTGAGGCTCAAAGCTTTGCACACTAACAAATTGGCAGTTCCATGTAGATTTTTCCTGGCTCCAGGCAAGTTGCAAACCACTTTCTCTCTTAAGCCGTTTGAATCATTAAGAGACAGTGTCATCCTGGGATTCATCATTCAATATGCATTCAGCAATTATGGAGCAGGTTTTTGTGCTAGGAACCATGCAGGATCCTAGGATAACAGCGTCTCTTTTTTTTTTATTGTAGTGAAATATATGTAACCTACAATTTACCATTTTAACCATTTTTAAGTGTACAGTTCTGTGGCATCAAGTACATTCACATTGTTGAGCCAGCCATAGCTTACTTTTCCTAGTGAATATTTGAATCTACAGGACAACTCTTTTCAAATGCCTCTTTTTCTTAGAGGATGATGACTGATAATCAACATGATTAAAATGTACGTATATGCAGTGTACCCACTACTTATTCTTTGTCTTTTATTGCCTGATGTTCATGTGTATGTACCATTTTAGCTACCTCTTGCACACATAATAGTGCACACTCACACTCAGCCACACGTATGCACACTCAGTGTGTTGGATCACTGTCCTTCCCACTCTCTTAGCATTTTTTTCCTCTTATTTTAGAACCATATTTTTTCTTTCTCTCTTTTCTTTCTCTCTCCTGTACTAGTCTTTTTATTTTAGATTTCTCCTATGTTTATCTTTTCTTTTAATTTGTGGAGCAAAAACGAAAAAAAGAAACCAACTATGTTTAACAGAGAATGTTCCAAACTTTCTCAGTGTATGGCACCCTTAGTATCTCAGTGTTATATTTTCATGGTGCCCCAAGTCTAAAAGATGTACCTCAGGGTTCTATTTAATTAGCATAGTAAACTTTAGGTCCTAACAATTTAGTAGCCTTTA
Organism: Indri indri; assembly: GCA_004363605.1. Classification (NCBI taxonomy): domain Eukaryota; kingdom Metazoa; phylum Chordata; class Mammalia; order Primates; family Indriidae; genus Indri; species Indri indri. The sequence continues at coordinate 9,011 of RJWJ010009601.1, read as the reverse complement.
AAAAAAAATAATACACATAAATTGAAAGAAAAACTATTTTTATTTTATATTTAGACTCCCACAGTTATTTAGTATTGGGATGTATGCCTGTTGGATACTTCCCAGCCTTCAAACCTTGGAGTCACACTGGACACTATCGTCCTTATTTTTTATCCCACGTTGGTTTTCATGCAGTATTTGCTTTTATATCACAAACATCATCGAGAACCCAACCTTTGCAAATCTATGACACCATTGAAGGAATGTAGCATGATCTAATATTGAAATTGTGAACTGCTTCAAGTTATTAATAATAGTTTGTGTGGTATGTAACGGATATTGCTTTTTTTTTTTTTTTAAATATCTTGAAAACATTTCACCATTCCCTTGTGAAACACAGGGAACTACCGGTTTTGTAGCCAAAAGGTAATATTTGTGTCAAAGAAAAATAATATTAGGTGTTTGAAATTGAAGTAGACATACTAAAGGCATTAATCTTGGGAGTCTCCCATAATGCTCCCAGATCTTTTTTTAAATTTAAATCTCCACAGATGTATCAACCTATCATTGCATTCTTGTGTGACAAAGTTCACTTTTCTTAAGAATCTGCCCTTAGGATTAAAAATTAACTATTTGATATTCAATTGTTATTTTTGGTAGTTTATTAGTATTTTCTTTATATTATTTTATACTGTTCTTTTCATTAAATAACTACCGTTTTAGGTTAATTTAGTTTTTGGACTTAGCCTAAGAGTACACTAGTAAAACATTCTTGACATGTAGAAGAACATATGCTATCTTCCAAAGAAGTAAATTACAAACATACTTCTAGAACCTAACTTGTTTTTTTAACTGTAGACTTTACCATAGATGCTCCCTGTGCAAGCCAAGAATCTCACTCTGTCATTTTGAAGTTGTTTTCTTACTATCTGTCCAAAAGACAGGTTAACTTTTGGCAAAGAAGTTTTTTGTCCCTGGTTTGCCTTCTTTGTTGCTTTCATTTGACAGTGTGCTTTTCCAAGTATTTACTTCTCCGGGTGTTTTAATGGTGAGGCTTAGCTGCAAGAGACCATTGGGGAGATTGATAGTTTGCCACTGGAATTGTCTTATCTGACCTTTGCTACCTTTAGACTGATTGTTGACTCTGGATTAAAAATATACAGACTGTCTGTGAATATTAGATCAGATTAAGGATCTGTCTTAGTCTGTATGGGCTATCATAACAAACATATCATAGACAGGGTGGCTTATAAACAACAAAAATTTGTTATTCACAGTTCTGGAGGAGGAGAAGTCCAAGATCAAGACTTGGTGTCTGGTGAGGGTCTGCTTCCTGTTTTTCCACTGTCCTCACATGGCAGAATGTGGGAGGGAGCTCTCTGTGATCTCTGTTATGAGGGCACTAATCCCACATTTTATATTTCTGGGGTCTCTTTTATAAGGCCATTAATCACTTTGTAAAGGCCCCGCCTTCAAATATCATCATGTTAGGGATTAAGATTTCAACATGTGAATTCTGGGGGCCTGGGGGACACAAATATTCAGTCTATAGCAGGAAAAAAATGCACTAGTTTTTGATTTAACATCTTTCAGAAAAGATGGTAGTACATTAGGAACAGAATATGTTAAAAATTTTTTCATTGTTTTAGAATATAAGCATAAGACTTCTGCTTTAAATAAGCAGAAACTGTTGAAAATAAAAACAGGGTCTAATTTTGGTGTTTAATATATGTATGTAAATGAAATCTACAAAATAATTTTAAGTTTAAAATTTTATTACTACATAACCCTTATATGTTGCAAATAAAGGTGTTTCAGTCAGTACATTTATTTTCTTGGGTAAGGAATGAGTCACTTAACTTCTTCTGACTTTACCTTCCTCTTTAGTAAAAGAAAAGGCTAGATCACTCAACTGATTTAATTTACTCAGTGATTTTCTCTTTTTCTTTTAGATTTTATTGATCTGATCCAAAGTATCTTATGACTTCTGGCTGGAATTAAGGTCAGTGCTGTATTTATATCAATCATGAATAAACTGTAAAATAAAATAAATGCGTCTTGGGTCTTTAGATAGCTAGGTCAGAGTATTGTTGCAAAGTGTGAAAAAAGCTGAAATTTTGTAGGAACTGAATATATTTCAAACTTGACCCACTAGCAGATATGGTTCCCTAAGCAGTTTTGTTTCTATAGTAAGTATAATTTCGTTGGTTATTGAATGTTGAAATTTATTTCACCTTTATCTTACTAGCTGAGTTTTGATTAAAGAAAAGATTCAATTCTAACTCATTTAATTAACAGAAATATTAAAATAATTACTTCCTTTGGAAGGCTGGCTAATATTTTAAAGAATGATCAGCTTTCTGAATTTGCAGGAAAACAATTTCGAATTCCACAATTTGGTACTCATAGAGAATGATTTCCTAAGGAGGGTGGACTTGAAAAAGCGTTCATCAAACACAAATTTCAATTAATTAGCAGAGCGTTAAGATGTCATTCCTTTTGTTCTGTTTTCTCATTAATTGGCTTTTATAGGAGATTCAAAACCAGCTTAACTGAGTATAGAGTAATAACAGACTCTTAGAGAATCCTCACATTAATAGGGTTACAGTTTCATTTATCCTTTGTTTTTTTTTCTCTAGAACATGTGTTCAGATTTAAAAATAAAATAAAAAACTAACTCCTGAATGAAATGAGGACTTTTGTTGCTCATAAAAGAGCAAAATTCCAGGTGTTGCTAAACTTTTTATATAGGCTTTTGATTAATGATTAATATAAATGAAAACATTGGCTTTTCATTTATCCTTACACGATTAGGAATTTTCCCTTTAGAGCCTATATTTAACCCTTTAAATTGCAGTGTCTAAAATATAGCAGGCACACAGTAAGTTTGTACCTTTTTTGGTCTCAATACACATACACGCTTAGATGAAAAGATTACTATTATTTCTCTTTTCAATTAAAAACTGTACCTTCCTGTCTTTGAAATCTGTATGGAATGAAGCAAATAGAGTATGTTGGAATCGTGCCTATAGATAATCGGCAACTTAATAAAGAAAAAAGGTGAAATGTCTACAAGTGTTGGTTTAAGTATATTAATAAACTGTCTTATTTTATTATGTGTTACATAATTTTGGGTCAAATTTTTGAAGACACTTAACCTGGCTTGCTCTTTTATTCATCCCTTGGTATATACTATATAAATTTGTGTACATTTGAATGTTCAATTTCTTTTATGGCTTTTTTGGACTTTTTCTACTTTTTTTGTCCCTGCCAGCCCCAACCCCATCCACCTGCCAAGCAGAAATTACAAGTAGAATGAGATTTTTGCAAAGTATACGTCTTCGAATCAGTAATATTTTCAAGGCACTGGGTTAAGTTTGAATTGTAAATTTTCATTTTAATCAGAAGTAAATCCTTCCCCTCTCTTCTTTAATTAGAAGTAAACTCTCCCCTTTCTGATTTTTGTTTTATAGTTGGTATGGTCAACATGGCAATTTGAAATTTCATCCTGCTCTGGCCACTTTTCAGAAAGAAAGAACACTAAAAAGAAATAATATTTTTGTTAGATTGAAAAAAAAAACTGGAACAGTGATGCACAAAAAAGTTTTAATCCAAATCCCTACCTGTCTTCCACACGGAGAGTTTCTTTTGCAGGAATATGAACATCGAGTGTGTTTAGTCAAGATGACTTACCTATTTTGAAGTAAATATATCAATTAAAATACATACAGTATACATATAAATGGAAACATGCTTACACCTCTGTCTTTACCAGGTCTTCCCACTTTAAAATATGTGGTTTACTACAACTGGTATTGTTTCTCCTTTCTGACTGAGAATGAAAAGATTATTAAATTAAATTTGCTAATCAGTTATCTAAATCATATTTTGTAACAGCAGCTACATATAGCAAAGCTTTTAGAAAATGTATTAACTAACCAGAAACAGCTATATTCTCAGCACAAAATATTATGTAATGAAACTTACCATTCTTTTCTTGACTAGAGCTGAGTTCTTTCAGTTTAGGAAAAAAGAGTTTTTTTCCCTCACAGAAAAAGCTTATTTTTCTATAATAATGTTAGCTGAGGAAAGTAGTGTTGCTAGATAAAAGCGAGCTATAGATAGTGATACATAAAATAGGATATCAGAAATGCCATTGCAGTATTTCATCAATTCTAAGATGCATATTTTTTCCACATTAAGCTACGTAAAATTAAGTGATGCTATAGTTAGATTGGCAGCATTGTTTTCCTTTCTTGGTGATGAATGATGTGCATCTTATAATGGATTGTATCTTAGATTCTATGAGACACAATATTATTAAACTTAGACTGGAAAAATGTTTTAATCCCCTAAAGTTACTACAAAAATTCCAAATCAGAATGAAGTCCAGAAACTAGGGCAGTAGACTTGGCAATGATTCTTAACAATATTTTAGCCACACTTTTTGCCTTTTTAAAAAAAAATATGTATTGATTTTCTGATTTATTTATTTTTCATTATTATTAATACTGCTACACAGCATTTTGGTATATTTTCCTCCAGTTTTTATTGTGCTATGTTTTCACAAAAGTGAAGGCAAATTTTGCAACCTATCACTTTCGGTTACATGAAAATGTAATTTTTAATGCCTGTGTAATATTTTATCCTATGGATATTCCATAATTTATTTCACCATTTAGTAATTGTTGGATATTCAGAGTGTTTCCAAAATGTCACTATTATAAATAGCACTGCTATTAATAGCCTTCTACTAAAAGGTTTATGTCCACTGTAGACATTGTACTTAGTATCAATTAGTAGAAGTGGAATTATATAGTGTGAAATTAGCATATTTGAGGTGACTCCCATGTACTTTGTAGTGATCCCCAGAATTATTGTATTAATGTTATACTTCACCGATAGCATATGCAGTCTGAATTTCACAATGCCAAAGCCAACATTAAAATTAGGATTTTAAAAATTTTTCTCAATTTGGTAAGTAAATAATGGTTTCTCATTCTTTTAATGATTTAACATAAAATAGAAAACAGATGCTTATAATGGAATAGTCATGGGTTATGAAAAAAATCAATCGAAACATCATAGTTTCCTTTTAGATAGAAAGACTAGGTAATGTTAATTTTGCTTGGCTCTGTCATTCTCAGCTTGGGAAAACTGAGCTTTTGCTATTGAAGCAAGAGACAAGAGTTAGAAGCTAAACGATTTTCACTCTTATAAAGACAGATGATAATGTTAATTATATTAATTATAGTTTTCTTGAGAAAGAGGTTGAGGACCCTGAGGAATGGGACAAGGGAGACCGTTTTTAATAGAGTCCTCAAGTTTACTTACAGTGGTAATATTGCTCAACAAGTAATATGAGGCGCAATAGCTTTTCTGGGAGTGTGAGAAATACTGTGAGAAGAAAAGAATTAAGATTATTTTACAAATCTGAAAGAAGTGAAAGGTTATATTACTTGTTAGCTAATGCTTAAATTTTAAGAATTTCTCTCCTCAATGTTTTAAAAATATTTAGAGTATTTTTCTATATCGATGCCTACTATCTTTTAGTTGGATTTTTGCAAAACCAAAAGTTAAAAAGAAAATGTCGTATAGAACCGGTTGCTATCTTTTATCCATGTTTCTTCTTTGTCCTATAAATGAACATTTTTCTTTATTGTTCCTCTAATGCAGTCAGTACTTAGCATGTATATTCCTTGGAGACTCAACCTCCAAACCCACCCTACCCCAAACCCAAAGAGGGATTGTGTTCTTGGGACTGACACCTAGTGCTAAGGAATCATTGCTTTACATAAGGCTTTCAATGCTATAAGACATCCCTTGCCTTTGAAATTTCTTTTGCCTATATTCAGATGTTCCTACTGGTGTTGGTTGAAGCACAGGTGTTTGAAAATAGATGAATTTATGGTTTCTTACTGATTAGAATCCTTAAAAGGGTGATCTCTTATGATTGAATCAATAAAAATTATCTATTATTTATCAAAGCCCTGATTTTGATCCCACGTTCCAGAATCGTCTGGATCCTACACTTCTTTTCTAGTTGGATCTGAGCCTTCCTCCTAATTCTAATTTATCCCTCTGCCTTGACTTCTGTTGCCTTCTGTGCATCCAAACTGCTGAGCTCCTGGCAGTGTTTCTTAGTCAGTCTCTGTGATTTTATTATCTGTAAAATGGGAACAAAAATAACTTACATTTCATTTCCAGATTACATGAGATAATATATTGCTGTGAATCTTAAAAATGCAGGCTTTAGTCCGCTTTTAGAACCTTTATCAAGATATGGCCATTACTGTGATTTGATTATTAGGCTTCATATACATGTATCAAAACATTACGTCATATTCCATGAATATGTGCAATTACAATAAATAAATAAATAAATTTCAATAAACAAAGCTCTTAGAACAGTGTCTGGCACATGGTGATTACTAAATAAAAGAGTGTTTGCTTCATTGAGCATTAAAAACAAACAAATAAACAAACAAAATAGCTGCTATCAAAGGCTACTTCTTTTTCTAGATTTTACATGAGTAATAAATTCTGGTGCTTCTCTTAAAATGGAAAATAAAACTAATGAGAATCTTTAAATTATTGTTATAAAAGCTTCCAAATATAAGCCAGGCATGGTGGCTCACACCTGTAGTCCTAGCATTTTGGGAGGCCGAGGCTGGAGGATGGCTTCAGGCCAGGAGTCCCAGACAAGCCTGAGCAACATAGTGACAACTTGTCTCTACAAAAAATAAAAAAATTAGCTGGCCATGGTGGGGTGTAGTTGTAGTCCCAGGTACCCAAGAAGCTGATGCAGGAGCCCAGGTGTTTGAGGTTGCAGTGAGTTATGATGATGCCACTGCACTCTAGCCTGGGCAATAGAGTGAGAGTCTGTCTGAAAAAAAAAAAAAGCTTCCAAATATAAAAATGAAAGAAGCCAGAATTTTGTATGTATATATAACTTCTATACTGTATTTCTATATTTTTAACTAGTTAAAAAATAATTTCTTTGTGCTCTGCTGAGGGATATTATACCTTTTATTAAAGATACTGTTAACGAACTAAACAGTATATTGCACAATTATGCAGAATTCCACTTAAAAAAAGCAATGTAGAAAATGCTAATACCCTGAAATCAGAAGTGGAGAGAGAAGATACTCTTACTAGTAAGCTTCAGTGCTTTGAACTTTGCAGAGTCAAGACAAAATTTTGATGAGCTCTTTAGTTAACTTGTCAGTACCAACTCAGGGAGAAGCTATCTTGTTCCTCCAATCTGCTTCATGTTGCTTCCCACTTCGCTGGTAGCATTTGTTCATGCTTCTTTATGTTATAATTATTTCTTGATATCTCCCCTGGCAGTCCATGGGCTCTTTAAGGAGAAACTGGGGTTTCTGCTCTTCTGCCTCCTGCCCCAGTAAGGCCTTATAGGAAGTGGACACCTAGGAAATGCTTATGTAATGAATTATAAAGATTCTAAACAACAATGAACAATTTGACTACATATCTGTAGACTAACCTTAGAACTATATATGTGTGTGCATATGTATGTATGTTATAGCAATCATTAATCACTATAGTCTTTCCCTTGCTGATGGAAAAGTTGAGCAAAAAAGGAAGAACTTTAAATAATAATCACCTAAAAGATATTTGAAGCAACAACAATTGTTAGGTTTAATTTGGGGAATTTAGAAAAATGAGGGTATGAAAAAGGTGATTGTCATTCTATTTTATTCCTGCATTTAGCATTCTATAATAATATATTTGTAGGAAAAAATATCCAGAATTCTAATTACTCCTTTGACATATGACCAAGTGACTTTGAAATTCTGGAAAAATTGTTAGAATGCCCAATTATTTGTTTACCACTTAAAGGAGAGAGAGCTGCTAGAATCACATTTCAAACCGGAAAGACCAGGTAGTCCTTAGGAGAATTTACTTTCTTTTGTGCAGCTTTCTGAAATCTGAAGCATCATAAATCTGTATCTTCTCTTTTTTCATAAAAGTAATCCTTTCTTGTTAAAAACATTCCATTCAAGGAATTAGCTCCCAACATGACTTGGAATATGAGAAGTGTGGAGGGGGTTGAAGTGAGTGTGGCAGACAAATTTGCTATCACTTCTCATTTTCTCATATGACCTAATGAACAACCTTGGGAATATACGTGCCCACAACAGCTCCTTTATTTTGACAGAGTCTTGAGATACTGAGGCAACAGGCTTGTTGATACCATGGAAGACAAATATGAAAACACTACCCACCGAGAGTATCTTAAAGAACAAATATTGGATCTGGGTTTTTTTCTCCATGTGAGAAAAGAATATTCTAGCTGATTTTTCTTTTTTTTCTTAACTAAAGGTAGTAACAAAAGGCTACAAAAGACAACCCATTGGATGTATTTTCATACAAACCCTGTAATAGTGAAATCAATCCCATGGATTTAACTCACTGACCAGCTAATCTTTATTCTTTTCCTAAATTTATCTGAAAGAAAGAATGCCATTCCAAAGAATAACACAGCTGATCTTTTTGCAGACTATGTCATTAAAGAATATTATGACTTAAATATGGGCCTTATATCTTATTGGAGTAGTTTGGATGATTTAGAAACAAAAGAAGTGCATTCTCTTCTTAGGGAAGAAGGAATGCTTTCAGTTAGAAATCTTTCATTTTATTTTCTACTCATTGCAAAGTATGAACTTCATATTATTAAAAGAGATATACTTTCTTGTTTCTCAGCTTATATAAATCAACATGAGACTTGTTAAACTTAATCAGTTATTCATTTGAGAATAGAAAATCATCAATTGTGCATCAGAAAAAGGAATATAACATATAATACATACATGAGATAGCTACATAGATAGATATGCATGCTAGTTTTCGATAGTTTTGCCAATGAACAATACAAGAGCTTCATTGTTGGGTATGCTTTCAGAGTCACTCATGTTGAAGAGGGTAAAATTATGTGCTTTTCTGAACTAATTCCTTCCAGTTATTTAGTAATATAAAAATGTTAGTTGAAAAGTCACTTGTAATAAACC
>RJWJ010009600.1:0-49480 GCA_004363605.1 Indri indri | reverse complement strand
GTGACTGAAGACTTCACCCCTTTGACCTGTCTAGTCCATTTGTCAGGTCACATCTGAAATGTCAGTTCTTGGTGCGCTCATGGCAGAAGAATGACCAGACACACCAAAGTAAGGCAAGCACGAAAATGAGGTTTACTGAGGAGAGAAAGATAGGATTAGAGAGCAAGATACAGGTTTACAGAGCGAGATACATACACCACAGATGACTACCAGACCCACTGTTGTAGCAAAAGAGACAGCACTTGGTTATGGAATAGGTCTTATTTTATAGTGTCCAGATAGGGATCTCCCCGTGGTTCAGACATCATCATGGAACCACTCTGATTGGACAGTTGGGAGTTACGTGACCTGAGTCTTACTATGCATGTGGATCTCCCAAAAGCCTCTCTGAAAGCCCATTTGGAGGGATGAACCGCAATGGCACCCACTTTCGTCCCTAGGAGACCCAGAATCCCTTGCTATCTACCTAATACATTAAACTTCTGTCCTTTATCTCCAATCATGGATTGTATCACCTCACTCTTGCCATAGCTCAGTTCCTTTGGTCCTCTGCCCCAGCAAGTTTCTCACCTGAGCCAGCACCACAGTAAGCAGCTCAACTGTTGGAGGAAACCACACAGGCGGGCTAAAGGCACCTTAAAAGCTTACAGCCACCGACCTGAAGTAGACTGCCATGCTAACTTGCTATCTAGCTGTTCCCTGGTCATCACAACCCTCCCAAACTTCTGCAATGACTATGTCAAACCTTTCCTGCACTCTTCAAATCTCTCATCTCTCCTTGCCCCATCCCTAGCCTCCTATATCCACAAAGAGGAAGTCATTAGGTGGAAAGATTCAGCTCCCTACACCAAATCTGCCTGGCTCAGTCCTCCTCCAAGTTGTCCCCTCCTGTTATAACAGAGGAGGTGGCCCCTGAATGAGGTCAGTCTTCCTACCCATGCTCTGGTGCCATCCCCTCCCATGGGCACAGGAACCTTCACCTTCCTCTTCTCTATGGGATCCTCCCCATCTGTGTTTAAATACGCTCAAGTAATTCTATCCTAAAAAGAATAATAAAAATACACAAACTCGAATAAACACACTGCTGACATAACATCCCTCTCTAGCTATTTTTCTTTCCAGCTGTCACAGTCGAACCTTTCCAGAGCTATCTGCACTCTGTGCCTTCATTTCTTCATCTCTCACTCCCCAATCCACTCCAATCTTCCTCCCACCCACTTCACTCCACCAGTCACTGCTGGAGTCCCAATGACACCAATGTCACTAACTCCAATGGATGTTATTCAGTCTTCATTTCGCTTGGTTCTCTCAGCCATTTAAAAACATTTCTTTTTTGTAGAGACAGGGTCTCACTATGTTGCTTAGGCTGGCCTTGAATTCCTGGGCTCAAGTGATCCTCCCCACTTTGGCCTCCTGAGTAGCTGGGACTACATGCACCCCCCACCCAGATTCTCTCAGCCATTTGAGTGCTACTGACCACTGCCCCCTTCTTATGGCACATTTGTTCCCTGCACTATGACCCCACCTCCCCAGGTCCTCGTTGTCTTCCTGCCTCTCTGGTTGTTCTTCTACCTCCCCTTAGATGAGGGCTCTTCAAGGCTCAGTGCTAGGCCCTCTTCTAGTCTAACTCTGCACTCTCCTAGGAGCCCACCTCCCCCTGTAGCTGCATTACCACCACTACCCCAGCTACTCCAGCCACCCGCTCTCAGACCAGCATAGCCTACAGCCAACCACCTGCTCAATGTCTCCACTCAGAGAGCGCACAGGCATCTCAAACCCACCATGGCCAAATGTGAACCCTGGGAGGGTTTTCTCAACTGTTGTCTCCCAGGGTTCCTCAACTCAGAAAATGGTACCACCCTCCCTCTGGTTAAAGAAGCAGAGCTCGGGGAGTTTTCCTTGATTCCTCCCCATCTAAGCAATTACCAAGTCTTGTTATCGAAACCGCAAGGGGTTTTTGGCCTAGATGCAGTTGCTCACTGCACAAAGATCCAATTACGGAGACAATGAGGATTGCCAAGGAAGAAAGGAATTTTAATGCTAAAGATGTCTGTTGGGAGATGGGGAGAAATAGTCTCAAATCCACCTCCCCACCAAAAGAGATCATGGGCTTTTTAAGGAGGAGCCACATGCTCTGGGGTACATCAAGTACATTGGGGTAGCATTGGGGCAGGTTATGGGGGATGGTGATTCTTGGCATCAGGAATCTCAACTCCTTTGTCTTGTAAAAATTCCGCCATTTCTGGGAAACAACTCAAAAAGTTGAAGTAGTTAGATAAAGGAGGAGATTATAAAAAAACATACAGAGGTCGCTGAAATTTGTTCATAGAGGCAATAAAGTCTTGTTGGTGCCCAGCAGTCACTCTACTACTTAGTCTCGACAAACAGCCTCCTATCTGTCCCTCCACTCTACTCCTCCCCCAAGCCATTCCTCTTCACATTGCAGTCAGACTGATCTTACACCAAATGCAAATTTCAGTATATGATCCCTGCTTTGAAGGTCCTTAGGAGTCACAAAGTCCAAAGTCTGTAACATGGTGTACTACACCCTGCCTGCCTCTCCAACTTCCCCTCAACCACCTCCTCCCTGTGGCCTGAACCAACCAGGAACTCCTCTTGGACTCCCCGCATGATCCCACCACCGTGCACTCCCTTTGGCCCATATCACAAGTGTAATTATATATTAATAACTGATAGTGCATTTAATTGTTACGCTCCTCTCTCTAGCTGGACTGTGAGCTCCAAGCAGGAAGCATGTTTCTGCCCTGTTCACCACTCCAGTGCCTAGCCCTGTGTCCTGCACCTAGTAGGTAGTAGGTGGCCAGCACATATTTGTTGAATAATTGATGATCATGTAACAGGAAATGGCCTGAAAAAGGGTAAAAATGTTTTATAAGCTGTCTCTTTAAAACCTCCCCACCCTTTTTGGAAATTAAAACCTGTATCCCTGCCCTAGGCTGGTGGTGGTTCGGGAGGGCAGGGGAGTGTTCTTTGTTTTTTTGTACCACTGGAGATGGTTCAATGGAAATGTCTGGGCAGAAGTTGCAAGATTGTCTTCACTGGAGATGGGGTAGATCAGAACCATCAACTGTAGTTAAACAACAATACCCTGGAGCTGAAAACACTCCCTTTAAAAGCTGATTATTTCTATTTCTGCTTAAAGATAGAATGTTCCTACTTTAAGTCAGGAATCTGCCAACCTCCTCATTTGCCAGCAAATTAATAAACCTCCCTTTCCTTCTCCTGAAACTACTTGTCCTTGGTCTTCTGATGCTACCTTGGGGACAAGTGCCCAACTCTCCATAACAATCGGTCTACCTACTGATGATGGACCCTGGTCCCAACCTAAGAGTAGGGACTATAGCCAAGTGGATGTGGAATCTAGCATTGAATTATTTCCCCAAAGACACAGTGTAACTGTTGCAGATATACTCCCAGCTGCATTGATTAATGGCACCATGGAGAGAACGCCCTTATTTTTAAATTTCAGAGCCTGGTCAGCCTTTGGCAGCTGTGAAGGACATAAGCTTAATTTCCTTGTTGGTTGCCAGCTGACACTGTAGCAGTTCCTTTACTAAAAACTCCTTGGCTGGCAGTCCCTGAAAGCATGTCTGTGGCTACTGGGAGTGAATTTAAAGGGAAGACACATAGGCATAGAAACAATATACTAATCTAATGGCACAGAAAATTTTGTCAGCTTTGTCCCATCACTGCATTAAAGATCAGACCAGCAGCCTAGAAATACCTTTATTTAAACCAACGAACACAGACTCAAGATTATTTTAAGAGAATGAAAAAATTAGGCTTCATTTATCTATTAATTTATACTTTCTGTAGAGTTCTTAAAGAATTTCTAGCTTTCGTTTCTTTAAAAATGTTTTTATTAGCTTTCTAAATTATGAAAGTAAATGTAACTGGGAAAATACAAAATCCAAAGTCAATAAAGTCTAAAATTTATCTTCCCTCTTCCCTCCACCCCAATCCCACACCTGGGTAGCCATGGTAACAGACAGTGTGCACTCTTCCAGATGTGTTTTCCATGAATATACAAAAATCTGACGTTGTTTCTTGGAGTTTATGCCGCAGTCTAAAGATAATCATACGACCAATATCGCAAGAATGGAAGAACAAACACCACATGTACTCAGTACTAAACTGGAACTAATCGATCAACACTTGCTTGCACATATGGAAGTAAAACTCAAGGGAAATGAAGTAGGTGGGAGGGGGAGGAGGGGATGGGTAAATTCACACCTAACGGGTTCGATGCACACTAAGTGGGTGAAGGGCACACTTATAACTTTGACTCAAACTGTACAAAAGCAAATTATGTAAACAAAATATGTGTACCCCCCTAAAATTCTGAAATTAAAAAAAGAAAAAAAACATATGACCAACATAAAAGCAAAAAGGTCCGCAGACTACAAATCGTAACATTTCCGAATCTACTGACTGAGAATTCGCGTTTCTAGAGGACCGCACCCGCGTGGCTAGGTGCATTCAGCAGCAACGTGCTCTTCTTTCACGCTGAGTTTGGTTAACCCAGGGCAGAGCACACAGGTGCTTGAAATTCCTACATTAGCATTCCTTCCCTTTCGGCTAATTCAGCCTCTGAGAGCCGCTGGAAAAAATGCAACTAGTTGCGGGTGGAGCGTCCTTAATTCCTCAGTCCAATTATCTAGAAGTGAGCGCTTTCAAGCCCGGGAGATAAGGACCTAGGGAAGGAGGGGCTTGCCTCCCTGCGGAGCACGTCCGCCTTCCGGCCTGCGCTGGGCCTGTCAAACCCGGGTAGCTTCACCCCGTCGCGCCGGGCTTACCTGTGGGCCCCAAAGTTGTGTTAAGTGCGGCTCGGACTCACCTTGGCATGCAGTGCTCCGGCGAGCCCGCGAGAACGCTGGGCTAGGAGGGCGCGTCGGTGGTCCTGGGAACGTGGTTGGCACCGAGGCCCACTGTGCGGGCGGCGCCAGCAGTGTCGGGAGGGCAGCGTTCAGAGTCCGGCCGAGCCTAGGTATCCGCCTTGCCCCTTGGACCCCGGCGCGGGATTTGCATTTCCGGCTTCCTGAGAGGGGCATGGGACCTCGAGGAAACCCGTCTGCACGGCATCACGGGAACTAACGACTTCACCCTTCCCTAAATGTCTTGATGGCTTCATAAACCTGAGGATCCGGTGGCAGTGCCAAGCAGAGCACCACCCTAGGCCTGCACACCTACGAGGTGGCCCCAGGTACTGGGCGGGCAGGGAGCAAAGGTCAGGTCTCACTTTGGCCCTGATTTTCCCCCTCCTTCACCTCCCCCGGTGGAACCATTCCTCAGCGGCTCCAGCACTTGAGGGGCGGCCGGCGTCGGTCTAGATCCACTCACAAACTGGCTCCTGCCAGAAAAGGTCATTCGAGTCCTCGCCAGGCGACGTACTTAGCCCCTAGCATCGGACGGACTGCACGAGGGGCCAAGTGCAGGGGGAGGGATTTAGATTAGACCTGAGTTCGAATAGTTTTTTGGAGTTTCGAGCTGCCCTGCTTTTCCGGGGGGGTCTACTTCCTAGAGTTCCCCTTTCCCCAGCTTAACCCTTTGCTTTCCAGGTGTGTGCGTGGGGGCCGAGGGTCCCAGGAAGCCACGGAGAGCACAGGTCTCAGCGGGTCCTGGGAGCCGACTGGCCAACCCGCGGGAACTGAGCCTTTCCAAAACTTGGGGCGCGGGGCCGCGGGGGGGGCGGGGCGGTGACGCGAGGGGCGGCGCCGGGCCTGATTGGCGCGCCGGGCGGGGGCGGGCCCGGGGCGGGCGCCCCGAGGCGGCGGCGGCGCCGAGAGCAGGAGCCCGGAGCGAGGCGCGGCGGACACGGCGGCAACAAGTGCGGGAGGCGAGCCGAGCCGGAGCCGACACCGCCGGGCCGCCCATCCCGGGCGCCGCGCATGGGGCGTGAGCGGCGGCGGTCGCCGGGCTGAGCCGCGCGGAGCGGCCGGGACGTGGATGCGGCCGCGATCTCCCGCCCCTGCCCCCGCCCCGCCGAGCTGGAACTGCCCCTGGACAAGGTAGGGCCCGGGCGGGTGGGCACCCCCGCCGCCTCCCTCCCCACTGTTCTCCCCTGCGTAGTCAGCCTGCCCTCTCCACCTCCCCGCTCCTCCACCCGCTGAACCCCCTCTTTCCCCACACCCGCTTCCTCTCCGGTTCCGGCTTCGTACCGGCGCCCCAGTGGAGGAAACCGTCCCTAGGTGCCTGCCGCATCTAAGCCTCCTCCGCCTTTCCCCCTGTCCCCGTCACCGTCCTTACCCCAGAGGAAAGCCTCTTGCCCCATTCCACACCGACCCCCGGGTCCCGGGGATATCTCCCCCTCCCGCTGTACCCCAGCTTCCAGGAGATCCCGCGCAGGGGTGATGCAGGCTTTGGAAAGGGGCGTCTGGGGTAAGGCCTCCTCATCTGGGACGCACGAGCATGGTGGGGAGGGGGCCGTGAGTGATTTCTCGCTCGCACCCCCGCACCCCACCCTCGCACTGCGCCGGTCTCCTGTGCCGCATGGGGGAATCAGGTGTTTTGTGAGCCAAAGAGCCGCCGGCAGCCGCACCCCACCCCCAACCGCTGGCCACTGCTACCTCCAGGTCCCTAAAGACTGGTTTCTTCGAAACTTAGGGAGAACCTTTCGCTTTGACCTCTAAAAAAATATTCCACGCCGCCCGCGTTGAATGATTAACCAGGCTGCTTGCCCGAGTCGTGGGGGTGGGGGCTGGGGTGGGGTGCTGCCCGGCCGGGAGCGCCTAGAGCCGGTCTCTGCAAAACACCTCGTGGGAAGGTGGGCGTGGGGGCCCCGCGGGGGCTGCGGGCGCGGTCGGGCAGCTGCCGCTAGAAGGCAGGCGGACCCTTCTGGAGGCAATGAAACCGAGTCACCTTGTTAATTTCCAGGCCAAGATATTTTACATTCAGCTTGGGGAGCTGCAGAACTCCCTGCCTCCCCATCAAGTGGAGGAGCAGTCGAGAGACTCCCCACGAGTGTCACAGCGTGACAGCTCATCTTTAAAAATAATATGTACATTTATAACTTGGGTTGGCGAGGAGGCTCTGTCCTGTCTAAACGCAGGGGTGGTTTGTTTGTCTCTGCTCCCCCAGCCCCCATGGCCGCCTCAATCACTCCAACTTCATGGAACGGTTGTTCAGAATAGTTAATTAAATCGTGTTCTTCTGCCCTTCCTTTGTTGGAGCCTAGCCGTAGGTATCAGATTGCGAAGCCAGTGGTGCATATGGGCTTCTACTTGTTACAACAAATTCTTCCAATGTAACTATTTGTGCTTCTGGAGTTGATGAGATGGTTAACAAGGTGGCCAACAGGGCGGCACTGGGACTAGAAAGGCGGGGACCAGGCCAGACACAGTCGGGGGCTTCCCTGCCTGTGGCGGCTCCTGGTCGCGCCCAAGCGGATCTGACAGCTAACCCGGAGGGAGGACAGACAGGGCAGGGCGGTCACTTCCCACTGTCCTAGCCGCCGCTTCTGTTTCTTTTGAATAGAGGTTATTAAGCGTGGTGGAATTTGGGAGAGTTTTACAGAGAGCCCATGCGCTCTTAAACCAGATTAGATTTTTCAGAGAAGTGCAGGAGCCCCGTGGAACTCTACTTGAGTAATTTGAGTAAACCTTTTCCACCCTGGCCAGCCTTTACAAATGTGTTTATCATTAGATCGTCTATTTGAAGCTACTTTTTCAGTTTTGGATGTTTTTTTTCCCCCCTGAGACCGGGTGTTGTTCTACTGCCCAGGCTAGAATGCAGTGGCGTCATCATAGCTCACAGCAACCTCAAACTCCTGGGCTCAAGCGATTCTCCTGCCTCAGCCTCCTGAGAGTGGCTGGGACTACAGGAGAGCACCACCATACCAGGCTACTTTTTCCATTTTTTGTAAAGATGGGATCTCCACCTCTTGCTCAGACTGGTCTTGAACTCCTGGCCTCCTGAAGTGCTAGGATTACAGGTGTGAGCCACCGCCCCTGACCTGGAATGTTGCTTTTTCCTTTGGGACTCTCCCTACAACAAGGGTTCCGTGCTCCTCATTTAGTTTTTTGTGCAGATGGCACATGTATTATGAAAGGCCTAATTCTTCACAAAATTTGACAAGTTCTCACCCTCACCATTCAATAGTCTTGATTTTGCCACATGCTATTCAGTGGGCAGGTTAACCTTAGGCAAGTTGTGTTTTTTTTTTTTTATCATAGCCTCATTTTAAGTATCTGGTTTTGGGGATGGTAGTGTCTGCTCTACAAGATTGTTTTTGAGGACAAATAGAATGTTTGCCAAACTCCTAGCATTGTACCACAGAAGTTAAGAAGTGCTTAATAAGTGGTGGTCATTGCTGTAATCAACTTAGAAGTTCCTCCTAGGACCAGCTTCCCCTTACCAAAAACAGTAACCACCTGGCAACCCTTCAGATTTGTCTGTCTGAGACTGAAGTCAGCCAAGTTGGTCAGATGCAGATAGTAGGTTTTTAAAATCTAAAGAATGAGGTTGTTTTTGAGGAAAATAAACATAATTTGCTTGTAAAAAAAAATTATGAGTTGTTTTTTTTCTAGGCTTCTGATGGAGGCCTGAATATATAAATAGTTTGCAGTTTTGAAAATTTCCTTGTTTTAAACAAAAATCACAATTTAGATTTCTCTGGTTCTAATAAACTTATGCTAAAAATAGGAAAGTGGAACTGATAACAGAGAAATGTGTGGGGCTTTTTCAGCTGATACAGGGATAAGAGAAAAGGTGAATCCTTTGTTTCTCATAGAAACTTTGAAAGGTAGCTTTTAATGTTTTCTAGCAATGTTGGGGTTCTTTGAAAACCATAATTTAGGGATGCTGACCCACAGCTGTGAATATGCCTGAAGCACTCTGTTCTTGACATACTGGGTCAGGGTTTTCATTTTTTCTAATTTGCTTAATGGATACAATATTTGACTCTATTTAGGTTTTTTGACAGTTTTATTGGACAGTCTGTTAAAGACTTTAAAAATTAATAAATGCCTATGGTTACTTTTATAAACATTGCGATCTTGCAACTAGAATAATATTTGGTTATGTAACCTATTGCAACACACCGGATGATGGTACATATATTACTAACATTGAAAAATTCTCATAAAGGCCTTTTGGTCTTTTATGCAAATGCCCAGGGGAAACTAAAAGTCATTTCATTTAATTGCCTGATATTTTTGGTGTGTACAGAAGGTTAAAACATGAATTAAACTAGGCTCAGGAAGTGGTAAATGTTTCCTGGCTGCATAATCGAAAGCACCGAGTAAAGAAAGAAGATAGCACATATACCCAACAGGTGTGATCCACCTCTTTTTCTCCACCCTCTAAGGTGGGATTACTGTTACTAGGTACTTGCCAAATATGTCTCCAAATTGTGGGATGAATAAATTCCTCTCTCTGGGGAGGCAATTACTGTCGGAATCAGAGGTGTGTGTATGTGTGGGGTAAGTCTTTGAGAGAATTGATGTAACGATTTCATCATCACCCACTGGTGATGAGGCTTTGCCAGTCTGAACAAAGCTTTGGCCAGAGGAACTTATTACTTGATGGAGAATTTGTTGTTAGGGCATATGTGGCACACTTACTTTACTGCTGGAAAAAAGTTACTTGTACTGAGTTTTCTATTTGTTACAACTTTCAGAGCTGAGATTTTGCACTCACTGCCTGTTGCTCCTGCTCTGAGTTTTTTGCCCTTGGCCCACCAACTTTGTCTTCTTGGTCTTAATTTTTGTAACAGAATTAAAACTTCTTTTGAGAGTCAGCATTGTTGATAAAGTCATAATATGTATCTTGAAATATTTTCTGTAATTTTAGCTTTAGGTATTTTCATAACTTTAAGAACTGTATTACACATTATTTTCCGTGTGTCTATAAACATTCCCTCCTAGCAGGGTTAAGATTCTTTTTTTTTAATTCTGATGTGGCTGCAGAGGGGAAATTCTCAGTAGCCAGGAAATTAATACTTTCTACTTTTCATTCTGTGGCATTTTAAAATAGGTTTAATGTTCAGATGTCAGTTGGTTACCAGAATGTTTGAAAAAACTGATAATCCAACGTAATCAATTCCAGGGTGTGGCTAGGTTCGGTCAGAGTGGCCGTGCGGTGGTTTAGTTGTGGTGGTTTAGGGGTTAAGAGCATGAACTTGGAGTCTATGAGATGAGAATTTTTTTAAATTTGAGATATAGCAAACAGTAAAATGAGTGAAGTGCTAATATTAAGTGTGAGCTCATGTGTGTGAGCTCCCAGATCAAGAAGTATAACATTTTCAGTACAACAGAAGGTTCCTGTGCCCCTTTCTAGTCAATATCCACCCCCTAGAAGGACCTGTTATTCTTACTTACATCATCATAGATGTGATATGTGGTTTTGCCTGTCCTTGAACTTCATATAAGTGGAATCACGGAATCATACAGTATGTAGTCTTTTGTGAAACAGACTTAAGTTCTATTCTTGCCACTTACTGCGTGACTATAGACAAGTTACATAGCCTCTCTGAGCCTGTTTTCTCATTTGTGAAATGGGGGAGATAAAGCCCTAGCTCAGATTTGCTGAGAAAATTAATGTAAATAATAAACCTAAAATAAATGTAGCACTGTGCCTAACATGCAGTTTCCTCTTCCCTCTTTTATTTTTTTTTAAAAGGTGATAACTAAAGCAACTATTCTGTGTTTAAATAGGCTGTTTCATTATAAAAGTCTTGTATGTCTTTTATTAAGTTAGAAGACAAATTTTTATTGATTCAACACTTTGTTGATATAGCATTTAGCTTAAATAAGATGTATTATTTGTTGATAGTTGATACCCTATTACTTTTAATTGACATTTCCTCTCTAATGACAGTCATTGAAATGTCTCGTTCAGAGCTGTTGGGTCACTTGTGTGATAGGAGCTAGGGTACATTGATGAGAGCTGGTTTACGTTTGATCGTGAAGCTCATGGAAGAGTTTAGTTGAGTCATCAATAAGTGCTTAAGATGCTCAGAACATTTACTGCTTTATGTTTTGTGAAATAATTATTTCTGAAGTGAAAGCACAGGGCCAATTGTTTTAATTGCATGCTTCAACAAGCCATTTAAAACGTTTTTAACTTGTATAATCTTACTCTAGAAGTGGTATTATATATTTAATGGTCTTATGTCCCTAGTGTATGCATTTGTTTGATACCTTTTATTTTTGGACCCATTCTTTAACTATAATCCGGGTGGTACTTTGGCATCCTTTCTGACTTATGTTTATTTAGAAAAAATATTCAAGATAAGGTAAAGGAAAATAAAATTAATCCCACTGTCTCTTAATGCCGTAAATGTAGTTAACTTGATTTGGATCCCTCTAAGTGCTCTTTTCTGCATTTGTGCTCTTCTAGAATGACCTTAGGAAAAACACATTGCCAACATTTTAGGCACATTTAAAACTGTTTATGGGCCTGCTTAGAGATGCCTGGCAGAGAGAGCAAGAGCCTTTGAGGGCCTACATTCAAATCTGTCCACGCTCTGGCTCCTACTTGTGGCCGTGCCTGTGTTAGGAGGATTGGGCACACTCTCCCTGGAAGCTCCATCGGAGGGCCCCTGGCCTCCAGATTACAATAGCTGAGAGGGAAAACCTGTCCTCTCATCCTCCTCCCCCAGGAAGACCTCAAGATGTTATCTGAAATGGGCAATTTATTCACTTAGTCAATATGCATTGATTGAGCACTCAGTGTATGCCCAGCATTGTACTTGCCCTGTGTGTATTCACATATGGGTCAGGCATAGTTCTGACCCTCCACTGGCAGACCGGTGGAGACAGCCAGGGACTGGTGAGAGTGCTCTAGTAGAGGCGTAAGCAAATCACACATTGGCAGGACGGCCAAAAAGGCTTCCTGAGGAGGTGGACTTTGGGCTTAGCCTTGAAGGATGAATAAATAACATTCCAGGGGCAGAGAAAGGAAGGCGGATATGGTCAAGGGGTTGCAGGCTGAGAAAATAGAGGATACAACACAAAGGCTTATAAAAGTCTCTTGAGGGAAACAGCAAGTGATCCTGTGGTTTTGGAGTACTGGGTGCTTAGGAGGGGGTAATAGAGCACACTGCAGCCCCAGCGGCCATGCAGAGACGGGGCGCTTAATAGTTAGGGAGGTAGTGGGCGGGAAGGGCACTGAATCTTGTCGCGGTGGAGAGAGTATGGTGACCAGTCCCGATCAGGCTTGCAATGAGCTTGGGAGCAATGCGTGAGGCGTGTCTCACGGGCCTGGGTCATTTTACAGTCCCTCTGCTCTCTGCTTCCCATCTGTGTACCCCACAGTCTGTTCTCAGAAGGAAGCTGGAGGGACCCTTTAGTGGCTCCCTCAGAGTAAAGCCAAAGTTCTGTGTCACCCACCAGGACTGCTCTCCTTACTCCCTTCTCCCCTAGTTTCACTGCAGCCGCACTGGCCTGGTGGCGCTGGAAGCAGTGACCGCCCCCCCCCCCCCCGCCGCTGCCCCTTCTCTCGGAGAGGAGAGGCTTTCTCTGACCACCTGCTCAGAGCAGCCTTTCCTTATCCCTGTTCTGCGCTTCATATTTCATCCAAGCACTTAACCTTGTATGGTCGTTGACCACCACTTTATTCTTTGTTGCCTGTTTTAAACACTGCTTGGTTTAAGTAGGTGTTTGGTATCGGTTTGTTGAGTTAGGCCACCAGTAGTCTTGGTGAGGGGGGTGGGAATTGAGGGCCCAACCCATGGCCAGGATGGTACAGGATTGAGATATGCGTGTGTTTTATTTGAAAGAGATAAGAGGGATAAAAAGACTCATGGTGGGTGCGGTGGGATGCAGAAAGCAATTTAGGGAGGTGTGGAGGAGGCAGCTACAGACAAAGGTATGCTGGGGCACTTTTAGCATATAGGATATTGGAGTCTGTATCTAAGAGGGTCTGGGGACACGGGTGTGGGGTGAGGGAAGACCCAGCAATAGACATGGGCCCAGAACTGTGGAGAGGGCCCATTTTGGGGGATGGTGCCAGGAGCCCAGGCTGCCAAGATGCAAGAGAACTGGGGGACGGGGGGAATCCTGAACTTGGAGTGGGTACAGAGGGTGGTGGCCAACAGTGTTAAGTGCCTATGGAGTCAGGAGAGTACAAAGACTCTTGACTCTGGGAGGTGAAGGGGATTGGGACGGTCAAGGCAGGACAGAGGGGTGCGAGGAAGAGCCCATGCCTGGAGCCACTGGAAGAGAGAGCTTTGAGGTGGGGGAGACATGGAGATCACTGTTTGTGAAAAGGGTGTCATAGCGGGTGGAGACCTGGGGCCTGGCTGATGTGGAGAACTTGGACAAGTAGGTTTTGGTCCTAGAGCTGACATCAAATATCTTTGTAACCATGGCAACCCATCTAGCTTCTGTTTCCCACCCCCTGCAAAATGGGATAAAACCTGTACAGCCAACTTCACATGTTTATTGTTTGAATCCATTGAAATCATGAATATGAGGGTGTTAACACTCTAGTAAGATATTTCTATGGACTATAAACTTGCTACAACTTCTTATTTGTGATTCAAAAAAATTTTTTTTTATTGCTTATTTTCTTTTAAAATCACTTAACATCCAAGTGCTTCTTTTTTGAGTCCTGATCAGGGAGTAACACAATCTGTGTGTGGGGTTTTTTTGGGGGTGGGGGAACCCAAATCCTTCAGATCTGGCTCTAGATTGTTCACTGGGAAGCCTGGTGTTTTTGAAATCAAATATATTTGTCTAATATTGAAAGGGTCAAAGTGGGTTTGTTACAAATGCCATCCTTGCTAAATAGTTGGCATTTGGACCTAAGGATGTGTTTTTACATTTATTATTTTATGGCCGTATTTGAAGCGTGTTTATAAGGAACGTTATGTAGCTTTTTTCTTTAAATGAGATGCAGCCATTTTATTTTTCTTCTCTCCCTCACCACGTAAGGAATTATTTTCTTCAAACGAACTTAAAATATCTCTCATGAATACTCCTATTTTTAACTGTTGTTTCTCTTTTGAATTTTTGTTCCTCAAGGTTCTGATGGATCTTTTTTTTTTTTTTTTTTTAAAGAACCCTCTTTATTATGGAAAATTTTAAACAAGTGCAGAATGGTATCCTGTAGCCTCAGGTAGCCGCCAGCAGTTTCAGTGTGATGACTTCTGTTTTTCATGCCTGCCCCACTCATGACTAGGGGGCTGTAGGCACCGCCCAGAGCAGGAGAGGGAGGTCACAGGAGACCACAGGTGTGGGAGCCATCAGTGTGGGGAGTGGATCGGGTCCCCAGGGAGAGCGAGAAGCAGACCCAGGAGGACATGGGAAGCTGTGTCTGTGTGGGGTGGCCACAGCACGTGAAGGCAATGCGCATGGACATGCTTAAAACTGAGGCGATTTCAATTGCTTGGTAGAAGAGGCCCAGTTTCTAGGCTGTTCGGTAGTGTGCCCAAATATTGAGCAAACAACATGTTCTCTTTTATTTTGGCAACACAGATTTTTCTTGGCACGTAGCCAGAGAAAGCTATGTTACTGTTTCACCTCTTCTTTGAATACTTAGACATGAGTTTTTAGTTGAATGCTTCAGTGATCCCTACCCTTTAAGAGAACATTTGGATAAAAGGCCAAAGTGTCACTGTTTGAGGATGTGTATTTTAAATCTGTATGATTTATTTTGATATTTAAAAAAACAAAGACAACAGTCCTCACATACCTCTCAGTAATTTGGAATTTAACTAACATTTGAGAAAGGGAGAAGAGGCAGGAAAGGAATCTGGGAGGTGGGAGCTGGGGAGAGGGAGGGCCATTGTGCTTGTTTGGCACCCTGTTCTGAAGTTGTCACCCCAGGGTCACATGTCACTAGGAGAGCTGTCTTCTGAGACGAGGATGGGCTCTGACCCTGGAGAAGAGGTGTCGTCCCAGGGGACCCCAGGTTAATTGGATACTTGATGTGTGTGAAGAGTGGGCCGGTCTGGGAAGCTGGGGTGCTGTGGGGGCTCTGCCAGCCCTTGGACATCACTGGGAGATCCTCAGTGCCAGGAGGAGAGGATGAAATACAGTACACTGGGCAATTGAGGCTGTCCTTGTGGTGGAGGAGGAGGCAGGATTTGAACCTGGACCTTCAAGGATGGGGGTAGGATTGAGAAGCAAGAGAAGGGACATTTCAGGCTGGCAGTCTGACCAAAGGTATAGTGGGGAACACAGCAGATGTCTTAAGGGGTGCTAGTGTCCAGGAGGCCTCCGGGTGGGAGTTTTGAGAGTGGCATGCCAGGATCTAGGGCCAGGGCTTTGTAAGGGCGCTTAGTGAGGATGGGGATGCCCACCTTCCCTCCGTCCAGCCATGCCAGCCACGATGCTCCATGCTGGGGCAGCCCATCTGGGTTCCCAGTTCCTGTGTCCCCTGCCTCCACTCTGCAGGAAACTCAGTCACCACGTCACAGGAGTGCGTATCCAGGTGGGCCCTTGGTACACTTCCTGGCACATGGACAAGCCCTCGGAGTGGGCAGGGACTAGTTGTGCCGTGGTTGATTTGACTCATTATAAGGAGTGTTCCTGATACCATCATCCCATTTCTTCATTTCTCGTCTTTTTTCCCTCTCCCAAAGTGTCAGACTATTGTCCAGCCTGCCTGTGGATTCCCTTTAATACGACGTTATTTTAAAAATCTCTGCACGTGCTGATTCTGCACAACTTTCTGCCTTTTTCATGCCTGTTTTTAGAAGAGTGCGTTAGGCAGCTCTCTCAAGACTCCAGCTGGGTAAGTTGAGGAGTCCTGGAGTCTGAGGCTGTGCTACCTTACGCCTTTTGGTGCCCCCTTTACTAGAACCAAGGGCCTGGTCTCTTTTAAGAAGATGTGTCACTGGAAACCTTTATCCTAACAACCAAGAAATTGAGGCTTCCCAAGGCAATTTGTTAAATTAAAATAAACACAATGAATGTCATTGCCGTAATTTTAAATATTTATTGAAGTTACAAAAGATGGCTATTTTTAATGTGCTATATGTGGTCCCTAGTTTGCAGCATGTTCAAACAATGCTTTCCTGGTTTTTGGAGGATATATTTTTATTTTGGAAGGGAGACAAATGTAAACGTTTATACTGCAGGGAAATGTTGAGAGATGCTCTCAAACTCTACAGTTCTTGGAGGACGAGAATTGCCAAATATAATTTAATAGAATTGGAAGGGCAGCGGTTGTTTTGGAAGGGTTTGTCTGTAAAGTACCTCTCGGAAGTGATGCAGATGGTTCTTTATGCCAGGCAAAATGGACTGAATTTGGTTGCCCAAGTGCTTAACATTAAAGTGCTTGTTTTAAAATTTAAAATTTCTGCTTCTGTTTGTGGTCAGTTATCACAGACCGTGGAACCAAGTGGTGGGGAATGAAGTATAAATTTGAAAGCCAATCTTAAGAGTTTGAGAGGAGTCAACTTTTAATTTTGTTAATTGGTCATTAATTGGATTTTTGATGCACTTTGCTGTATAAAAAGGACAGTAATCACTTTTCCAACACCTATGTGAAAATATTCTTTTCTTAAGTGACTTCACCAGCTTTTCTATGTATATGTTTATAGACAAAGAGGATCCCACATAATAGATACCAAATTACCCCCTCCCCATCTCCGTACGCCAAGATTGCCAAACCAGGGCTGCTGGCCTACTTATTTCCAGAAGCATTTATACAAGGTCAGTTTGATAACTTAGTTTATATAATGGGATTGTGTTTCTAGTCCAGTACTGTAATTTATGCTTGTGCATTTTTATTAATTTTTAATTGCCTTCTTCCTCCCCTCCTCCCATCCCTTGGGCCTGTGTTTGTTTATAGATTTATTTAATTGTATGTGACTGTTTCCTGAGAGATGTTTCTAGGCGATGTACTGCGTCGAATTGATACCAGGTGATGCTGCCCGATGGGTGAGGGTGAGGCATTGAGGGCAGAGCTCAGGATCTAGAAAAGGCTTCTGACCTTGTGGAGAGGAGTGGCCAGGACTGCTGCCTCTCCTCTTTTATGTCCTTGTCCTCACATGTATTGTGTGTTGAGTGGCAGACCTAGAGATACAGAAGTGAGCCATGGCCCTGTCTGCCCAGACGCCTGTGGGTGTGTCAGAGCTGTTATCACACAATGTGGTAAGTCAGATACATGTGGGTGACGTGTTACAACAGCTAGGAGGAAGTAGGGGCAAGTGGAGGTGCTGGGACGATTGGCTCTTTTGGTTTTTTGTTTTTCTTTTGAGACAAGGTCTTGCTCTGTCACCTGGGCTGGAGTGCAGCGGCCTCGCCATGGCTCACTGCAACCTCCTAGGCTCAAGCGACCCTCCTGCCTCAGCCTCTGGAGTAGCTGGGACTGTAGGCACACACCACACACCCAGCTAATTTGTCTATTTTTTGTAGAGATGGGGTCTCGCTCTTAGGCTGGCTTTTTTGTTTTTTGTGTTAATGGACCAGAATTGAAGCTATGGACTGTGAGAAAAAGACTTTGTTACTAATAATTCTCACTGGTGAACTGCTGGCCTCATCCTAACCTGTGGGTGGGCCGCAGGCAAGGCTGTCTCCCTGTGCCTTGGTCTCCTCTCCTGTAAATGAGGCAGTTGGAGTAGATGATCTGTAAGGCCCAGGAAAAGAAATTCTTATAGCTTCTTTCTGGTAATGAAATGGGGCTATGCTCCGTGTGTGGAGTGCCTGTGTATGTTGTTGTAAAAACAAGTAAAAGGGTGAGATGGCACAGTTTGTGGCTAATACTGGTTCTGTCACAGGCAGGCCGGCTGTTCCTCTGTGACCTGTAGCCCGTTGCAGGGCTGTGCTGGGCTCCCCTGCCTCAGGCTGTGGTGCTAGAGGCAGAATTTCTCTGTGTGTAGACAGCTCTGACAAAAGGTTTTGCCTGGATGCGTTTGTGCCTGGGGCTAGTTTAAGCCCCTGCCAACCTCTCATTCTTTAGTATGGATAACTAACTAACCAAAACTAACCCACGAATCACAAAACACATCTGCGGAGGATTCTGCCCAAGGTATGGAGGGTGCCTGTGTTACTAGACCGGGACCTCTAGACACCTTAAACCAGTGGCAACTGGCCTCTTTGTCTATGTTATTCCTTTCTTATACTGATTTTAAAAAACAATCTCAATTCCCATGACTTTCCTTGGAATCGTTTATATTTTCCTGGGTATCCACAAATGCAATGATTTCAGTTCCTTGATTATCTTTTAAAAATGCAGCCTTATTTGGGGATTCTTGAAATCCTCTTTGAGCTAGTGTTGTGTGGTAGAAAGTATAAGAGCTTAGACTTGAGGTTGGGTCCGAAGTCCAGACATTGGCTCCACGGGGATTAGCTCTGTGACCTCAAACTAATTGCTTCACGTTTTTAAGCTTGATGTGAAGATTAAATGAGATGAGAACATTCTGACATAGAAAAATGGGCAAAGGGCAGGGAGAGTAGGAAAATTAGGAAGGAAGTGTATGAAAAGACAGTGTCAATTAAAACAGGGAGGTGTTTTTTTTCGTTAAAGATTAGAAAGAAGGACAGTGTCCATTGTCAATGTGGATGACTTCGTGCTCTTGGATATATTGTGAGAGGATAAATCAGGCTGGCCTTTCTTTTTGGTAAGGAAGGTTTAGGGTGAGGGCAAGGGGAATAACTTGATAGTATGCTAAATGACTTTAAAAGGTTGTGTTCCCTTGTAATTTTTCCAAAGGAAACAATTAGATGATGAAAAAGACACACATAGGAGGTTGTTTATTGCTTTTTTTCCGATTATAGGGCAAATCAGAAACAACTCATATGCTCATGGGTTAGCAATTGGTGAGACAGACCAGATATACCTGTATTCTGTCAGAGATGTGTTAGAGACTGGATGATAGAAGACCAACCACTCAGGTCATCCTCCTTCTCCAGTGTGAACAGAATCTGCTTTATAGAAATTAAATCTCAGTGAACGCAAAAGCCAACTATATTTGTAATTGCCACAGATGTCCAATTTGGAGTTCTTCATTTTCCCCTTATTTCATATTCTTGTGTGATATAGTCAGTTTTCTTTTTTAAATAGAGGGGATGTAAAAGAAAACACGTTCCTACAATCTGTCCAGCAGCATCATTTGTCAAGTTAGGCGTAGGCATGGCTCATCCTCCTCCTAGCGGAGAAGCAGAGGGCCCCGCCAGCTCCTACCTGCTCTTTCCAGTGTGGCCTCAGAACCGATCTGCCTGGAAACTGGCTGTGTGGATCTCAGCCTGCAGACACTGTCCCCACCCCATCTCTTATCTGCCCTGTTTCTCGCCACATTTCCGAAACCTGCCCTGTTGCAAGCCCCACTTAGGTCCTGCCTCATCCCCTGGTGTTGACTAAAGGACTGCCATGTATTTATTGCCTCTCTGCCAATCCAGGGTAGAGGACTCATGCTTCGTACCCTTTCCTCCCAACTCCAGACTTGAAATAAAAATGTTCGTGGTTAAAAAAGACTTTGGGTTGATGATATAGAGACCTACAGCTCGTGCCAGTTTTCAAGTATTGCCTCTCAGCTTCAAATTCACCCTCTGTTGCCTGATGTCTGAAAATGGGTCCGGGCCCTTCACATATTTTTCCTTTTCTCTCTGTGAGGTGAGATCTCTGAAGAGGACTTTCAGAGAGAGGTCATAGAGGGAAGGGACTTTCCTTCTTGGTTCCTAGTGTCTATGTACGTGTGATTCTGGGCTCCTAGAGAGAGCCTGTTGTTTTTCCTGCACTCCTAGATTCCTGTAGGGTACAGCTCTCTCCAGAATTTGCTGTTCTGCTTTCTCCAGCTCTGGCAGCAATGGTGGGACTGGGAGCCTGAGATAGCAGGCCATGCCCATCCTCGGTCACTGCTCCCTTCACCCTCTTCTTAGATCCTATGTGTGTACACCGGAGCCACATGGTGCTGGCCATCTAGCGAGCTGGCCACCTGATCTTTGTCCTGAGCACAGCCCTGAGCTGCTCTAGTCCACATCGTACGCTGATATGCTAAGCTCCTACAGGGGGAGGCCTCTTCAGTTCTGGGTTTTAGCACCAGCTCGTGACTCCCTCTGTGTGTCCTCCTTTCCTTCTACATGCCTGCCCACCTATCCACCCTCCAGCTTTGTTCACCTGCACCCCAGAGAGTTGTCCCTGCTTTCCTAATGACTGGACCGTCTCTGGCCTGGGTACCCAGGAACTTTTCTACCATCCATACCTTCTTCAGCAAACCCTGGAACCCCCCACTTCCAAATTTGTCCTTTTTGGGGTACTTTTCATCTGTCTCAGGGCATCCTTTAAGTTCTTATTCCATCTTTATAGTCACTGAATATCATACTCTTTGTATTAAACTTTCTTGCTTAAATTACTGTCTGGTTGGACCCAGACTGGAAAACATCCTGGTCAGCTCGCCTAAACAAGCCAGAAGGATGAATCAGAGAGAAGGCTAGCGATTTCTCCGAGGGCTCTCCAGGAGCCTGCCAGATTACCCTTGCTTATGAGTAGATCCTAGAGGCTGGAGTGGAACATTTTCCAAGCCATGTGCAGGCTCTTAACCAAGGGCTTCCAAAATGCGTTAAGCTCCTTAGGAAGGGACTGCCTGCATTATGGCATTTCTTTTCTGAAATTATTGTCCTACCTCAGGTTGCAGATCTGTACTAAGGACCTTCCTTCCTTTTGCCATGCTCACTATGTTCCTCTACTGTCATGTAGGTAACAACTACTGGAGGTGGAGCACCCCCATTTGGGGATAGGGTGGAGGAGGGGAGGCTTGGGTCTGCTGCAGAGGAGGGATGGAGCCCTCACCTGGAAGCACTGCTGAACCCCACACACCTGCATCCTGCACACGGGATGCTCACTCGGAGCACACCCACGGGTATGTTGCCTTTGGTGGGTCTGGGGCCGACTGGGAAATGAGGGCTTGGCTATAAACTCCAGGCCTAACATGGGCTTGCTACTTCAAAAACTCCTATCTCGCCCAACTCCAGAGAATCCGTTATAAGTTTTTTCTGTTGTCCTTCAGTACTTAATAAAGTGAGACAGATTTATATAAATGTGTACGTATATTAAATAATTCAGTAGCATACATCTAAGTGATTTCCCAGTGTCATCTTTTTGGAGAAAGGATATGAATATTTAATTAATCCTAGTTTCTCTGAACACTCACTGTGTTCAGTGAACTTGACCAGATGACCAAAATATCTGTTCCTTCGGCAAATGCTGGGTGACTTTCAGGTACTATGTGCTGGATTGTAGTGGTGGTACAACATGAAGACCTTGGTCGTGAAGGATGCCCAGGCATAAGCCAACCTGACCAGGAGAGACTACCCTAACTCCTGGGAGGTGAGGCTGGTGTTTAAGCTGGGGCATATCCATGGGCAGGAGATCTCTTAGAAGAGGAGAAGAAGCCCTGAGCCTCCACCTCTGGGAATGGAGCAGACAACACAAACACAGAGCTAGAGCTGGGCTTTAAGGGAGCAGTAGAGTGTTGGTGGTGGTCTGACCAGACTCAGGGAACAGCACGAGCAGGGAAGGTATGTACAGGGGACTGAAGACTGGTTAGCTGGGGGAATAAGGCATGTTGGGGAGCATAGTGGGAAATCAGTAGCCAGAGGCAGAGTCTGAGTGGAATAGAGGAGAGGTGAGGAGAAGGTACAGGTGACGTTATGGAGGCGGAGACACATGACCTGGCTGAATGTGCATAGCTGGGAGAATTAACGATTCAAGCTTACGCTGGGGTTTTCACCTACATGTCTGG
Organism: Indri indri; assembly: GCA_004363605.1. NCBI lineage: Eukaryota > Metazoa > Chordata > Mammalia > Primates > Indriidae > Indri > Indri indri. The sequence goes on along the minus strand of RJWJ010009600.1, from coordinate 27,828 downwards.
GAACTTGATCCAACAAGGCATTTAGAAGCTAAAATCTGGAGTTTGATGGGTTGACCTGTGAGCCCTCTTTTTGGAGGTGATGTTTATGGCCGTGGATGGATGACTTTGTAGAGAGAAAACTTACTAAAGAGGCGACGAAGGACAAAACTTGAGAAATGTGCTTTCATTTAGTGTTTGGTGGAGGAAGCAGAGCCCCCAAAGATGAATTGTTAAATGCCCATTGCATGGTAGACAACAAACTGGTGGGGTAGGTTATATCATCCTCCTTTTACAAAGGAGGAAACAGGCTCAGAGAAGTCAGGTTATTTGCCTAAGGCCACACAGCTAGTAGGTAGCATAACCAGAGTTTAACTCTGGTCTGTTTGACTACAGATGCCAAACTGGTTTTCCAAACTGAAAAGATGGATCTGGGACATCTCCATCCTCAAACATCTGCCAGCTGTGTTTTTAAATTATGTGATCTTTCCACTGGACCTAAAATCCTTGTCAGTTTTACTACAGGTGGGGCAAGACGGCCTCTGGAAAGGTTAATTCTCTGTCATCTTTCTTCCTCCCCCCCTTTCCTGAAAGTTCTGTATGTATTTATTTGAAGAATGCATTTAGTGCTTAATTGTTTTTATCGTGTGGGAAGGTCATCCACACTGGGCGTTGGGGGAGTCGTGATCAATGGCGATCAGAACATGTACTGCCAGACATTTTGATTGAGAATGTTGCCTGCGTGGATGCGTAGGTGAATAGATTCATTAAAAGTACTTTTCCCTTTTGATTTTAAACACCGAGGGTAAACTAATGACTGGGAACCAAATTTTTGGAATATTGCTAGTAGCATTTCTATGACCTACAGACCAGAAAGCAGAGTCAGACACATCTCGGCAGCTTAGTGCCAGCCTCTTGGTGATGGGGGTGGGGGTGGGAGGAGGTAGCCTGGGGCTCCCCTGCCCCAGCCCTGGCACGAACCCAGGCCAGGCCTCTCGCCCCATCAAGGAACAAGCTGTAGGTGTGACCCAGCTCTTCTGGTCCCACTGAGCTGCTCCACTCACAGCCTTATCACCACCCCACCATCTGCTGTGAGTGCCGGGAGTGCTGTTCTCTCCCCCAGAACCACTTAGCGGCAAACTGTCTCTGTTTATCCGAGCAGAACCTGGAAAGGGCTGGCAAGGACCAGGCAACAGATGGGACTGCCTAGGAGGTGAGGGTTTAGGTAAATGACTCTCGCCAGGCTCCTGGGGGGTGGGGAAGAGCAGGGGATAGTGTGAACATGCTCTTCTGCCCTCACGATGTGGCAGGAGGCTTGGCTCCTTCTGTGAGAATTTGCGTGTCACGTTTGAGCAGGAAGCACCCACCCCTCCTGCCCCCCAGACAAGGAGGCTGCCAACTCGGACTCTTCTGCGGTCAAATCAGAAGCTTGGATTTCCAGCCTCTTGGTCTCTGGGTGGGGGTGACTGGTCATTTTATCTCATGATTACGGGAAGGGTCCTGCCTTTCCTTCACCCTTAGCCTTGGTACTGGGGGGAAGTGCAGGGCAGTCTCTGCACAGGTTTTAGGTCTGCCTTGGGTGTATAGCTGGCTCTGTCCCTGGTTAGCTACTGTTGAGCCTCTCCCTAATTCGCCCGAGCTCTTTGGTGGGGAGGTCAGTGCCACCTCAGTTGTGTGAGAATGAGTCCACATGGCTGCCGATGGCTACACTGACCACATTCAGATGTCTTCTGGTTCTGGCCAGCACTTTGTACTTCAGTGCTCGTAGGGCTCTCAGAACTGGAGTGAACCTTTTAGGATCATCCAGTTTAGTGGCTCCCTGTCTAGTGTCCATGAGTGAAATATTGGAATTGGTTCAGTATTTCAGAGTCCTAAGAAAGTTAAGCCTATACAAGCTAAGTAGATGTTGAAGGCCTTTGCTTTGGCTGGAATTGAACCAACTGAGTGTGATGGGGGTAGGAGGGATCATGGCTTTTTTTTGTTTGAGACAGAGTCTGGCTCTGACATGCAGGCTAGAGTGCCATGGCATCAGCCTAGCTCACAGCAACCTCAAACTCCTGGGCTCCAGGAATCATCCTGCCTCAGCCTCCCAAGTAGGTGGGACTACAGGCGTGCACCACTACACCCAGCTAATTTTTTTTCTATTTTTCAGTTGCCCAGCTAATTTTTTCTATTTTTAGTGGAGACGAGGTCTCACTCTTTTTCAGGCTGATCTCGAATTTCTGACCTCAAGAGATCTTCCCGCCTTGGCCTCCCAGAGTGCCACGATTACAGGCTTGAGCCACCGTGCCTGGCGGGGATCATGGCTTTTGATTAATGGATCATTGGGACAATAGAAAAATTGACATCTTTGAAAACCATGATTTTGTCTGTGAGGAAAAAATAAAAACAGCCTCTTGGTTAAGAAACTAAGGTCTTGAGAAATTGGCTTCCTCAAGGTCACAGAGAAGAAGGTCTTTGTGAGTCACCATCTGTTTTTATGGTTTGGTAATCCTTCCCCACGTTCCAATGCACTAGTAAGTAGCAGAGTCTGGAACCAGACTCCCTGGGCCCAAATCCTGACTCCATCCCTAACTGGCTAGGAAGCTGGGACTCTGGAGGCCTCTTTTTTCTCATTTTCCTCATTGCATGGGGGTGCATTTTGCCTGGAGCTTGGCCTGCAGAGGAGTAAATATTACTTATGATACCACCCTGCCTCCCATACCTGGTTTTTGACTCATGGTAGTTTCGTGGGTTTAGATGTATAAATGTAAAGCTTTTGAATTTCCCCTTTCTTTGGAGACTCTTGGTAACTCTCAAATCTTTAAGAAGATTAACCGCTGAAAATAAGACCGGTGTCCCTTCAGTGCCCTCAGTCATAACCCTGTGCAGCGGTGTTCACTTGGATGATGGTTTTAAAACTCAGGCTGTGGAGCTGTATTGCTAGAGTTTGAATCCTGGCTCTGCCACTTACCAGCTGTGTGACCCTGGGCAAGTTCAGTCAGCCCTTCCAGGCCTCAATTTCCCCATCTGCAAAATGAAGAGGGGGCATTTAGAGTATCTGCCTCATAGGATTGCTGGTGCCTGACACATGTTTGTTAAAATAAAGCAGATGTGTTCATATTTCACTGTTATATTTAGGAGCCCTTTCTAAGAAATGGCGTGGGCACGAGGGAGAGTGTGCTGGTGATCCAGGGATGGGTGTCGTGCCAGAGCCTCTGTGCAACACTGCAGGGCTCAGGTAGAGTGAAACGGAGTCTGGGCTGCAGCCCTGGCACAGGCGGGGAGTGGGAGCTCGGGGTCAGGCAGCACCCTGTGCTCCTCTCCCAGCCAGTGCGCAGCGTGCGCAGGAGGCTGCTCAGAGGGGAAGGATGGTTGGGCAGCGTCAAAGAATGTAAAACAGCCTCTCATCCCACCGCCCGGAGTAAACCAGCTTTGTTTCTGTATGGTGTTTTATCTGGATTTTCACATAGTTTCAGCATCACGTCTGTACTATTTTGTAATCTGTTTTCAGCTAACATATTTTCTGTCGTATTGTCTTTCTAAATATTTTAATTTCATTAAGCAAACAAAATCAGCTGAAGTGTTCTAGAAGTTTCAAAGCTGGAAACAAGGTAAAAAGCTAAGGTTGTTCTTTGTTTGTATATGTGATTTTCCTCCTATCTCTGTTACAATAAAAATTCTGTGTTTCACAAGTGAGGGTTTATAACATCTTCCCCAGCTTTGGGGTAGGTTTTCTTACTCAAATTCTTCTTAAGCACTGTAACTTCCTGCTCAAAAAAGGACACGGAATTGGGTTTTTTTGTCTGCAATGGGAATATTTAGTCAGCTATTTAGAGAACTTTTTCCCACAGATATTTTTATGGGAGTCATTGCTTTATCCTGCTGTCCGTGAACTTCGGCTTGTTATAAGAGCACTACTGCCGAAAGCCGAGTTCTCATGCAAGAGACTGTGCCCAGGTCACAAGTGAGAGATGACGTTTAAACTTGATAGAAATGTGCAGTTGAGAATCTTGGTTTTTCCACCTTTCCTCCTCAGATTGGTTTGGAAGAAATACCCCTTTAGCAAGTAATGGGAAGAGTGCCCCTAAACTGAGCCTTTGGGAATCTGAACTCTTACAAGAAAGCCTGGCCCACCTTGTGAAGGGGGCAGGGAGCTTGTAGGTGCTCCCACTTACCTTTCTTTGGAGACTCTTGGCAACTCTCCGATGTACCTGACCCCATGCCTTGGGTCTTTTCAGTCTGAGCCAGACCTCGAGACTTCGTTGTTGACCTGGACCGGGTGACTAGAATGTGGCTGTGCATTATAGAAAACAAGAGATCCAAAGAGCCCTGGATTGTGAGCCAGAAGGCTGCTGTCTCATCTCAGCTTTGTCACTTAACTCTTATGTAATATTCAGGCAAATTACTTAACCCCTGCTTTCCCTGATAGAAACTTCAAATGGTTATGGCTGGATTCCAGATATCCGTGGCCTCCCCCGTAACTCGGATACTTAACTTGTTAATTTATCTGGAGTCATTTTTACATATCATTCACCCTGTGTCATTTCCTAGGAAAATTAGCTCTGGAAGGTCACAACCAGCTATGTAGAGTATTGTGCTTCCCTTTTTCTTCCTTAAGCTGTCTTTCCAGAAATTTTGGGAGTAGTCTGTTGGTGTCTAAATTCCTTAACTGAGTTGACAGTTTTGCCAGGTATTAGCTGTTCATAGCACGTGCGGTTTTTTTCCTGAATACCTTTCCAAATCTTTTCCTCGTTGTAGTTTTTCTCCATTCATCCTCATACTTGTCCTTGTTGCTCTTCTTTCAGCCCAGGAAGTGCCCAAGACCTATAGATAGGCGGTACCAGGTCAAATACTATTTTAGCATTAGGAGAGTTGTCCCAATTTAGAGAAAACCAATTATTTTTTTTAAAAGTATTTTGTCTCAAATCTGGAAGTCAAAAAAAAGTTTAAATGTATTTCTGATTTATTTTCTTAAAAAGATGACTAATTCTTTGTCTGCATCAGATACTCCTGCACATACATTCTCATTGTCCATTGGGTTCCCTTGCCCTTGAAAGTGAAGCCCATAGCAAAGTGGTTTAGGTTGCCAAAGAGGTACCGGACTCAGACCTTAAGTGAGCTCATAAGATTTGCTCAAAAGCTCATTTGAAAGGAGCTAACCTAAGGAGGTTGTGGACCCGAGATTTAGGTGTGGACTTACTCAGGCTGTGTGACTTGGGGCGCTTTAAATCCATAATTAAGGAGTAAGAAGCCAGGCATGGTGGCACGTGCCTACAGTCCCAAGTATTTGGTGGGCCAGAGGAGGGAGGATTACTTAACTTAAGCTCAGGAGTTCAAGACAAGCATGGGCAACATATTGAGAACCTGTCTTTAAAAATTAAATTTCAAAAAAAAGGAGTAAGAAGTGTCTTGTGGTTTCCTGCTTTGGGAGGAAGTTTAAGAAGATCCTTCTTTCCTGCTGGCTGAGTGGTGGGATTCTCCAGGGGTGGAGGTGGGTAGTGACTGGGGAGTTAGGGGAGGAATGGTGTGGTGATGGAAGATTGCTTATTTGGGTGAGCCAAGAGCACCTACATCTTTCTCATCCGCCATGCTCTCTAAATGTGCAAAGGCTTTGGGAAGTTGGGTTATAGGGTAGGGGCTGGTTTTAAAAAAAAAACAAAAACAAAACCCTTTTACTTGTTCATAGCTGGAGCTGTTTAGCAGTACTAAATACAAGCAACTAGATAAAGATCTACTAGAGTACATTTTAAGAGACACAAAATATTTTGTGAATTCCTATTGATCTAATGTGGACTGTACAACATATAATAGTTTCACAGCACTCTGAACATGACAGATATTTTTCTGCCTTGTGACTGTTTATTAGAACCTAGTGAACTTAAAAATCTTCTTCTATTAAAAAAGTATTGGCCGCATGTGGTTTTGCTTAAGAAAAACAGTAAATACTACTCTTGATTAAAATAGTCACACAGCTTTGTTTTAGAGATCGTAGAAAGGTGTTTACCATTTGACACGGTAGCCTTGGAATCTATTGCCTTGGCTGGGATTCTAGCTCTGCCCATCCTTCTTTAAATATATGCCTCCTTAGGTATAAAATGGGAATAAATGTAATGATACCTAAGGGTAAATTCTCAGTTTTAGAATAACCTGATAAGAAATCCTAATTATAGCTCTCTTTATAGCGTGTTGCCATTCTACTTTTTTGGGCTGCCTTTTAGTGTCCAGCTTGTCTAAATGTTCTTATGCAGATCATTCATGTCTGTAGTGTTAGAACCTTGGGGTTATCCCCAGCAAACCATTTCATTATTTTTTCCTTGTTTTCCTGTTGCCCACAGCCTGAAATGCTTTGATATTACTAGAATGTCATTTGCATGTCTCTTTTTCTTTTTGCTACAAAACAATAGAGGTCTTAACTATACAGTTTGATACATATTCATGAAGCCTCATGCAGGCCAAGACCCATGCAGTAAATTTCTTTACCCCGGGAAGGTCCCTCCTGCCCCTCTCTAAACCCCCACCTCCATCACTTTCAGATTTCCAGGGCCTAGATTAGTTCTTCAAGTTCATATAAATGAAATTTTGGATCTGGTTTTCACTCGCAATGTAATGTTGCTCGTAACAATAGTTTTCTTTTTTATTGCCAAGAGATATTCCATTGTATGAGTATGCCACAATCTGATAATCTGTTCTCCTGTTGATAATATTTGGGTTGTTCTCAGTATTTGGCTATTGGGATAAAGCCGTCATGAGTCTTCCTTTCATTTTCTCTCTCTGAACATGCAGTGTGGCTATTATCTCCTCCACTTCCTAGCCTCGCAACCCTGGGCAAGCATCTTAATCTCTCTGCTTCAGTTTCTTCATCTGTAAAATAGCAAGTTGGGGAATAATTCAGGATTGGGACTAGCATTTTTTAAAAAATGAAATAGGATAGAAACTTGGAGTGAAAGACACGGAATATGTAAATACATGTCTAAAACAACAGCAGCAACGTTAATCACTTACATAGTACTTGCTATGGGCCAGGCCGTATTTTAAAAGCTTTCCATAGGAAATCATATATTCCTCACAACCATCCTATGAAATGGGTTATTATCCCCATTTTATAGATGGAGAAGCCAAGACATAAGTTATACCACTTGCCCAAGGTCACAAAGCTAGAAAGGATGGGCTGAAATTTGAGCCTAGGCAGTGCAAGTCTAGAGTCTGTGCTCTAAACCACTATTCCTAGGGAGACAAAGAGGCAAGTAAAGTAAATCAAAATGTATGTGCAAGTACAAATTAATAATTATCTAATTAATGTCATACCCCTTATATTCCAGATATGAGAAATGAGTGTTGGACGTCGAAGAATAAAATTGTTGGGTATCCTGATGATGGCAAATGTCTTCATTTATTTGATTATGGAAGTCTCCAAAAGCAGTAGCCAAGAAAAAAATGGAAAAGGGGAAGTAATAATACCCAAAGAGAAGTTCTGGAAGATATCTAATCCTCCCCAGGCATACTGGAACAGAGAACAAGAAAAGCTGAACAAGCAGTACAATCCCATCCTGAGCATGTTGGCCAACCAGACAGGGGAAGGGTATGGTTTTTCCAATATAAGCCATCTGAATTACTGTGAACCTGACCAGAGGGTCACGTCAGTCGTTACAGGTTTTCACAATCTGCCGGACAGATTTAAAGACTTTCTTCTGTATTTGAGATGCCGCAACTATTCACTGCTTATAGATCAGCCGCATAAGTGTGCAAAGAAACCATTCTTATTGCTGGCGATTAAGTCCCTCACTGCACATTTTGCCAGAAGACAGGCGATCCGGGAATCCTGGGGCAGAGAGAGCAACGTGGGGAACCAGACCGTGGTGCGCGTCTTCTTGCTGGGCCAGACTCCCCCCGAAGACAACCACCCCGACCTTTCAGATATGCTGAAATTCGAGAGTGAGAAGCACCAAGACATTCTTATGTGGAGCTACAGAGACACTTTCTTCAACTTGTCTCTGAAGGAAGTGCTGTTTCTCAGGTGGGTAAGTACTTCCTGCCCAGACGCTGAGTTCGTCTTCAAGGGCGATGACGATGTGTTTGTGAACACCCATCACATCCTGAATTACTTGAATAGCTTATCCAAGAACAAAGCCAAAGATTTGTTCATAGGTGATGTGATCCACAATGCTGGACCCCACCGGGATAAGAAACTGAAGTACTACATCCCAGAAGTTGTTTACTCTGGCGTCTACCCACCCTACGCAGGGGGAGGGGGGTTCCTCTACTCCGGCCACCTGGCCCTGAGGCTGTACAATGTCACCGACCGGGTCCACCTCTACCCCATCGATGACGTTTATACTGGAATGTGCCTTCAGAAACTCGGCCTCGTTCCAGAGAAACACAAAGGCTTCAGGACATTTGATATTGAGGAGAAAAACAAGAATAACATTTGTTCCTATGTAGATCTGATGTTAGTACACAGTAGAAAACCTCAAGAGATGATTGATATTTGGTCTCGGTTGCAAAGTGCTCATTTAAAATGCTAAGATATACATACTAAATTTTGCATAGAAAGGCATATTTTGAATAGTCCCATGTTGGGTTCTCACATTTAGGGTAATTTCTATGTTAAACCATCAAAATTGCCTTTATAAGTAGTATCCATTTGAGGGCCTCTAAACCCTTCAATCTGGTACTTTTGTGAAGAAGGAAAGCAGAAAACGATAATATTTTATGGATGATAATGGCAGGACGATGGGTTTTGATCCCTTCTACCGGCTTGTGGTCATTGTGTCCCCCCTTCTCATTTGGTATCGTAAGTTTCTAGAATTTGACCATTTTAAGTTATTTTTATTTTGCCCTCCTATATGTTGCTATTCCTACTCCCATTATGATGACTGATTTATCTGTAATTCACGTGTTTATAAACTTACTGACTACAAAGAATTTGTTATACATGATTCATTGGTTTTTGTGAAATGGGATTGCATTTATTTTCATGAGATTTGGACGAATTTTTTAAATTGTCTAGAAAATTGACTTCTGTGGAATTTTTCTGCCACCCCAACAGTATTTTCTTGTGTTAATCTAATTAGTTAATTTTGCAAAATGAGAATCACTATGTGACACTCGTCTAATTTATCTTGTGGTCTTATGGTCAGAATAAGAAAGAGAATTTACTTTTTCTTGTGTTTGGTTTGCTGGGTGGTATCATAATAGTTATCTAATTTTAGCATTTGAAAATAATGACTATGATTCCGTAATGGCCAACGGAAGATTGAATTGCCCCTGACAACCATATTGGGTTTGTGAATTTTCACTGTGGACCAGGAAAGTGTATGTAACTTTTGAGTTGAGTGAAAAGATCGAAGTTGCAGACCTTTTCATAAGTGACTTGTCAGTTTAAAGATCCAGGTTTTATTATTGCCATATTTTCACATGTTGCTTATACAAGATAATTATTCTGAGTAGTGATTGCTTCCTTGTCTCAGTGTAGAAGTGCCTGTGTTTTTATTTATTGTTCAGATCAAAGACCAAACATTTTCTTAAATATATTTTGTGTAATATTTTATTTGTATACAGTGTTGTCGAAATATTTAACTAGAGCATGATATTTTAAATGTTAAGGTGTCACATGTTAAATAAAGTGGTTATTTTTGAATTTTAAAACTTGTTTTTTTGGGGTATGAACTACTAGAGTTGATAAAATTCTGCCAAACTATTGCTTGTATGTACTCTCTTGGAACATGCTTTCTTGAAATATTTTTGTGTTTAATAAAGATGACAGTTCTTATCAGATGCGATACTGGGAAGTGGAAATAAAGTCACTGTATTTTTAATTGTTATGTGTAATAATCAATGATCTTTTTGTTTCCTATATTGGATTACATTTCCCCCAAAGAGGCCATTTTTCCCCCAGAAACCATTACATTAATATTGAACTATAACTTTTTCTTTCTCAGTGGGTCATCTGTCTTTACATTTAAAATCTGAAAAGTGCTTTCCCACTAGAATTTTTAAAGAGAAGTATGAATATTTATTTATGCTTTCATTTTCAGTGAGTATAAAGAGTGGTTCAGCATTGTAAAGACGTATTATCCTAAGCCATTTCCATTTTGGGGTTTGTAGCCACAATGATATATAGACAACAGCCTTGACCACTCAATTTCCTTTCATAGACCCATGTTGAGAAGAAATTGCTAATGTTCAGTTAAAAACAAATAGACATTTGATGAAGCTCAAAAAACAGAAGGATTAGTGTTGTAAGACAATTTAGCAAACTGTCACCCCCTGTTTGGAATATTGAAGCCATTTCTGAGCAAGTGTGAGGACACAGGCACTTGATGTGGGTTTGAAGACTGTCGTAGCCCAGTCTTCCTGAAGGTTCCATGGGGCCAGCATGTGACCTCTTCCAGTGGTTGCTAGCACAGCTCCCAGGGGGCCACATGGCCACATTAGGTTTAGAGAAGAATAAAGAACCTCTAGCAACATTCACAGGTAATTGGTTCAATATGTCCATATAACTTGATCATTCTCAGGTAATAAGTTTCTCCTCTGAGGGAAATTTAATTTTTTTCCTTATAGGGATTGTCCTCTGAGGTTTCAAGTCTCTTACAAAGAAAGAAGAGATGGAACAGGGTATGAAGCTGTGTTGGGAAGGCCACTGAGGGCCTTTCATGAGCCTTCAGTTGACATGTGTGCTGTTGTTTGAAGAAGAGTTCTTGGTGCCCATGTTTGGGTGAAATGATCTCTGGCCCTTCTTTATTTGGGAAAAGGTCTTGTGCAATGGCTGCCCAAGCCCATAACACTGGTCACTGCTATACTATGAGATAGACCTTATGGGCTTTTCAGCAAAGGGATAGTAGGTTTTAGAGCTTTATACGCATGTCTGGGCTCAATTTTGACACAAACTGATCCTTAAATCCATGAAGCCCTCTCTTGGTGTCCCTGAGATGGGTTCTCACCTGATCCTCCATCTCATGGGTGCAAGTACTACAAGTCTAACATATTCTTTGAGAACTGCTCAACATTTGAGGCCTCAGGGCAAACTGGTGTTTGGGGCCTTTTTCATGGCTGCTCCCGAGTCATGTTGATTTTGAGTTTGAAGGTCAAAAAGGCTGGACAAGGGTTCATACTTTTCATAAACCCAAGCAGCCCATAAGAGGAAAAGAATGAGAGACTAGAACAGCCCGTTCCCACCCCTGATCCTAGTTAGACCCATCTCCTGAGTTAGTCAGAGGAGACTGGAAAAGAGCAGGAAGTTGGGGGAATACTTTGTTATACTTGGAAGTTGAATCCAGAATTAAAGATGCCTAAAGTGAAACCATCTCCTACTTGTCTACTCCTGATTGGTAATGATGTGAAATATTTGATGTTCTGGGTCATCTTGGCTCCCTCAGATGCAGAAAGGAGCGATGACTTACCTTCACTTCCAGGAAAGCTGAAACAAAGGAAGCTTTTACTTGGGCCAAAAGTTTAACTTCTGTGATTTTCCTTCTGATGAAAAATGCCAGATGAAGTAAAAATCCTTGTTTCTTGTTTAAAACAAAATACTGTAAGTGTTGGGCTAGTGAGATTATGGGATAAGTTCAGTTTTTCCTTAATGTGAATTCTATGTTGGTTTTGCTTTTTTAATGCTAAGAACATCTGCCAAATAAAGGATTTTGGAACTGCATTTCATTAGTATTAATAATAAACCTGAAAAATTATTTATCCTGATTCATTCAGGTCTCAAAGTAGTTCACTGAAAAAAATTTTTTTGTCCTTAATGTCATTACATCTTGAAAGGTAGAGGCCAAGAATGATGTGCTTTTATCTTTAAAGAGCCCCTGAAAATTTGTTCACATCACTTATAAATTACCATTTGTATTAATAATCGCAGTACTTTCTGTACACCATTAAAAAAACACTACTAACCAGTATGATTTATATCAGTTGTATGATGCGCCTCAATTACAGAGGTGTTAAAACATGGAATATTGCATGTTTTGCAATAATGAAAATACAGCATTAGTCTTTATGTATGTATTTTTTTTTTTTTTTTTGAGACAGAGTCTTGCTCTGTTGCCCAGGCTAGAGTGCCGTGGTGTCAGCCTAGCTCACAGCAACCTCAAACTCCTGGGCTCAAGTGATCCTCCTGTCTCAGCCTCCCGAGTAGCTGGGACTACAGGCATGCGCCACCATGCCCAGCTAATTTTTTGTATATATGTATATATATTGTGTGTGTGTGCAGATCATTTCTTTCTATTTTTAGTAGAGACGGGGGTCTCGCTCTTGCTCAGGCTGGTCTCGAACTCCTGGCCTTGAGCAATCCACCCACCTCGGCCTCCCAGAGTGCTAAGATTGCAGGCGTGAGCCACCGCACCCAGCCTATATATGTATTTTTAAAACTCTTAAATTGAAAGATGGAGTGCTGTTGAGGTGCCTTCCCTGCTTCTCTGTCACTTTGATCTGCGTTTGGGAATCCTCATCCCAAGCAACCATGGTGGCTTTTGAGCTTTGGCAGTTGCTTTCTTCTTGACTATCGGACATTGTGAAAGGAGATTTCTTGCTTGCACTGAAGCACCAAGAGTAGAGTTTTAATTTGATCCTAATCCAAGGGCTTCTTTACAACTCAGGGGCCTCGTAGTTCAAAGAAGGTGCTTGCAGCTTCCCAACAGCTGCCCAGGGGAGAGGTGCTCTTTCATCCTACTCAAGCAGTAAGCCCCATGCAGAACTTGCATCCTGAGTTAACAAGGGCTCACCTCACTGCCTTGGAAACCTGCCTTCCTGTGACTCACCCTTTCTTGTCTTCAACTACTAATGTTCTCTCTTCCTGCTCATCACCCAAGCTCTTCCTGAAATTGGCTTCCCTAACCATTCTACTGACATACCATCAATAACCCTGATTCTGGGCAGCAACTTCAACCATCTCTTCTTTAAAAATATGTCAGAAGGGTATAAAATGAAAAACATCCTACCCTTGGTTCGGGTTCTTCCAGAAACAGACTTTAAGACAAGGATTCTAGCGCAAGTAGAATCCTGTTCCTGGGTCTCTTCTTTGTACTCCCCCCTTGGTCCTCAGGGCCATATCTGTGGGTGTTTTTTTTTTTTTGAGACAGAGTGTTGCTCTGTTGCCCGGGATAGATTGCGGTAGCATCATCATAGCTCACAGCAACCTCAAACTCCTGGGCTCCAGTCATTCTCCTGCCTCAGCCTCCTGAGTAGCTGGGACTACAGGCACATGCACCACCCTGCCTGGCTAGTTTTTCTATTTTTTGTAGAGATGAGGTTTCTTTCTCAGGCTGGTCTTGAACTCCTAGGCTCAAGTGATTCTCCCATCTTGGCCTCCACTACACCCAGCCCTCTCATTACTTCCTGAGTCAATCCCACCTTTCAGTCCACCGCCATGATGGGGCTGTTAAATTCACCCTTGAAGCCAACATTTACTTCTCACTTACTCCCTCTCCGGGTGCTGTGACCTCACCCTCCCCTGCACCGGAGTCACAATCCACCTCCCCTCCAGTCAGTCCCCCGTCTGTGGAAGCTGCCCACCTGCTTCCCCCTGTGTGTGCAAATCGGCCATCCTGCAGACTCAGGTTCCTCTCGTCTGCCTGTGTAGGCTTCTAGCATCCCAGTCAACCCAGCAAATGCCCTTCTGCCCCCCGCCCCCATCCTGTGGAAATGGGTCTCTTCTGAGTCCCCAGGCCTGGGGAGCTCTGTTGTGTAAGAAATGGAAGGGGTTACATTTTACAGTTTCTAAGGTGTGTTTTTCCCTGATTTAAAGGGGCTGTCCCTTGGCTCCTGACTCACTTCTGAGCCAGGCCAGGGGGTGGGGAGGGTATGGCCCTCAGTCCCCTTCCAGGTGGCCCTGGGTTGCTCAGGAGTGTGGGGAAGGTGCGGATGCCCCTCATATCAAGGCAAGAATGTCTGAGGTCAGTTCTTTGCTGTTAGGCTCAGGCGTTGCGCTTGCTGCTACCTGCCCTGTGCTCGGGGCCAACCCCTTCCTCCCTCTGCCTCCTTCACCATGCATGCAGGAGCTACCCCTCCTCTGACTGCGTTAGGGTGAGACCGCTCCCCTTTGTATGTCTATTTATTCCCCTGTTGGTGACAACAGAACTGACCAGAAAGGAGCTGAGACAGAACTATCTCCCTCTGCCCTGTCCTCCACGTTTGTCCCCTCTGCAGAGCTCATAGCCGGGAGGTGGGCTTGGGAAGGGGATTCTGGGGCTGTTCACAAATACCCAGCCCTGTCCAGGCCATACCCTTACAGCTGGCAAAAATTGCCAGGGTGGGTAGGAAGTGGCTGGGCCTCCCAGCCTCATCGGGCTCTCCCTGGACACTGGAGACAGCCCCAGCTCTCCCCTCCTTTTGACTCAGTGACCCTCTGGGGCTCTTCCTCCTCTTGTCAAGGGTTCAAGGCAACTGGGGTCAGAATACCTTTTTCCACTTGTCCCACCTCGTTGCAAAATGCGGCACAGTAATGGGTGTTAACTAATCATTGGGTAACTTATTTCTAGTCTGTGCTGTGGAGAGAGGAGAATGAAAATGTAGAACTTTGTTGGCACAACACAAAGACAGCAAAGAGGAAGGCTTGCAGGAAACCTAACTGGGCAGGGACCCAGGAATTAGATAAGAGGTGCTAAGGTCCAGCACAGGGACAAGGCACAAGTCCTGCCTCGTTTTGGCTGCTGGAACCTTCGAGGACCAACATACTTGCTTTCCAAGCTGCAGTCAACCAGGAGGCCAGAGCTGCTGCTTTGGCAGGAGCCTCTGAGCTGCTGTTACCCTTCTGGCTAGTGAGATGGGAGAAACCCAGGGAAGCACTAAGAGAGAAAAAAAAACAAAGACAATAAGCAAATGGAAACAAACCCAAACCTCTTAAATAGCAACAATCTCACATTAATTTTTTCACTTGTGGGGTATGAGAAACGAGTGGCAGAATTGAAGGGTGAAGTTTGTGGGGCTTAAGGTTGGTGGGAAATGCCTTTGTTTGATTGCAAAAGCCTCTGAAAGTGAGTCACCATGGAAGGAATGAAGAAGGAGGGGTTGAGATGCACTGTCGAAAAGGCTGGAGAACTCTCACTCCCTGAGCCCTGCTGGATTGAAGAACAAGACAAACAGAAGATGCAGAACAACCCCACGGAGAGGAGAGCCCGGAGAGCCCTGGCTCTGGAGGCTGGGGGAGGGCATTTCCTTGTTGGAGGCAGCCTGCCTTGCTGGCTCGGTCACCCCTCCATAACTTGGCGAGATGCTTACTTAAATGAGCGTTTAGCACTTGCCCCTGCAATTGAGTATCTGCTCGACAAATAGGGGCTATCATAGCAATAAAAACAACCCAGCTGTGGCAGATTTTTAACAACATGGCAGACAATGAGAAGTATTTTCTGTTTTATTCCAGGCCTGGGCATTTTTCATTGCTGGTAGACCAACCCCATAAGTTACTTTTCTGAGATGGAATTGATTTGTTAGGCAAATCTTCCATTTAGAAAGCTTTAAATTAAAAAATTTTCAATTTGAATTAATTTTGACATATCAAAAAGTTGTAAAAATAGTACAGAGAGGACCTGTATACTTCTACCCAACTCTCCCCAATGGCATCGTCTTACTAACCTTATTATAATTATCACAATCAACATTGGATGAACCAGCAACGGGAAATCAACATTGCTATAATTCTGCCTACACTACAGACCTCATTTGAATTTCACTAGTGTTTTTTACTAACGTCCATTTTCTGTTCTAGGAGCCTATTTAAGGTCCCACATTGCATTTAGTTGTTATTTTTCCTTGGTCTCCTCCTGTCTGTTTCTCAATCTTTCTTTGTCTTTCATGACTTTTAAAGCTTTTGACGAGTACTGGTTATTTGTAGAATGTCCTTCAGTTTGGGCTTGTCTGATGCTTTCTCAGGATTAGAATGAGGTTATGTATTTTTGGCAAGAATCCCACAGACGTGATGTTCTGTCCTTCTCGAGGCAGCACATAGGGTGTTCACGATGTCACTGTGTCCTATCACTGGTAATGCTAACCTTGTGCACTGGGTTTCTCCACCGTAAGGTACTTTCTCTTTGTAGTAATAGTTAAGAAATATCTTGGGGGGACATGTGAATATTTAAAATGTACAAATAATTAAGTTAATGCATGTAAAATGCTTAGAGCCTAGTGTGTAGGAAGCACTCAATGAACGAATAGCTGTGACTTTTTTTGGTCATTGTTATTACTGAGATTACTGCCTGTGTCCCAGTTCTGTCCCCAGCGTTCCTCCTCTAGTGTTCAGTACATTCACCGTTTGATCCTTGCCCTCTGCCTCGCATGCTGATCCATCCCTGTCTGGTCACCTCCTCACATTAGGATTGACTGTCTCATTCAAGATGTCTGAGGCCTAAAGAAGGGCACCAAAGAGCTGAATGCTTCTCATCAGCACACAGGGTCAGGGCAGAGGAAGAGCCTACTATCGCTCCGGGGTAAGGACAAAGTTATGTAACAGGAGCAAGGATTCCTCTGACTTTGCGAGATGTCCTACTTCAGAGGTAACCTGGGGAGCCCCAGCCTTGTTAAAGCAACCGTAGTTCCCTCTGTGGATGAGAGCAGGGGCTCGGGAATGGTGCCCTTCCATACGTTCTGAGCCAGGGGCCGGAGAGGCCCCTGTGCTCAAGGACAGCCTGCTACAAATTGCTTTTCAGGAGGTCCCTTGTCCTGCTCTAGCACTCAGGACTTTATTTACAGAATGGCTGTTCTTGGCAGCTTTCTCAGCCTCCCAGACTCTTCCCCTACTTTGGATCATTTGGGCTCTATTTTTACTCAGAAATGAGAAGTTTCCCATGTTTGAAAATAGCTGCCATGTAGAGGACCGTTTTGCTCTTGTTTCTGCCTGCCCAGCAAACTCCCCTCTGTCCTCCTCCTCCTGGAGACAGACGGTGCCAGGGCTGTGGGGCAGGCATGTGATACCCAGGGCCTGCGGGGATCTGCCCTGAGACTGGGAGAGGGAAGCTCTCCTTCCTCTGGGGTCGCTAAGTGGAGGTGATGGAGTTGCCTGGCTATCTCCCTAACTGCCCGAAGGAAGTTTCCATCAGCAAACATGAGAATAAGGGCAACACACGTGTGGAAGTAGGAAGGGGCAGCGATGATGACACGTGTGAGCCTCTGAGCCCCCAGATCCACCTCCACCAGGCCTTCCCAGCCACGGGAGCCTTTCGTTCCCTTTTTTGCTTAACCTACCTGGAGCGGGGTTTCTTGGTCCTGAGCAATAGCATGATAAGCCTGGTTCCTTCCCTGAGTTCTAGATCGAGCCCAGCTGCAGGTGCCTTCCAGATTCCCACCCTGAGACACCCAGTCTCAGGACTGTGACAGTTGCTCCCAGTAGGCAGCTGGGGGAGGGAGTTGATGTACCTGCCTTACACCAAAAAACCTAAGTGGAAAAACTTAGGGAGCAGGGAGCAGCGCTTCGCTGACCTAGGGTATGTTCAGTGCAGGTTTGGAGACTCCTGGGTGAGAGCTTATAGCATTTCTTTCAGAGTCAAAGTTACAGGCTCAGTTTATAAGTGTTCTGGTGACATGAGAAGAGCCAAAAAAGAAAAAAAAAGGGGGGGTAGGGGTGTGTTTGTGTTTGTGTAAAATCCAGCTCCTTGGGATAGGAAGATGCTGGCGGCTGGGAAGAGATTGCGAATTGCGAGGGGAGGCGGATGCGTAGCTGCCTGCGTAGTCAGTATGGAGGTGGGTCGGCGTGTGGGCTCCCGCGGCCAGGGGAGGGAGAGCCTCGGCCAGACCCCGCTGCCCCACAGCACGGTCACAAGCAGCCTAGCCTGGCTGTGAGGGGAAGCTGATGCTCACTGGAAAGTTCTGTGCTCAAGCTGCCCAGGATTCTTCTGGGCCAGAGTGAGCTGGGGCCCAGCAGTGCACTGCTGCTGAGGCTGGAACAGCTGACGATCCCCTGCTCTCATTATCGACGTGACCATTCCTGGAAATAAGCTTGGTGTCGGCGAGGACTTAGAAAGGCAAAGCCTCTGCGCCCTGCCGGAGGGAGTGTCAGGGGCCCAGCCACATGGCAAGCACTCTGGCAGCAGGGAGGGACATGCGGTGTGCCTGTGCGCTGTGACCCACCGATCCCAGGCTTGGCTCCTCCCTCGTTTTACAGATGAGGAAAGAAAAGCTTAGGAAATTACATCAATCATGTTCATACAACTAGCAAGTGGGGAGCCAGGATTTATACTTGGGGTCTCTGACTCCAATGCCCGTGGGCTTTATCCCACTGTGGGACTGTCCTCTCAAAGGAAGACGTGCCACCAAAGCCCCACTGCACTGTGGAAGTCCCTGCCAACTCCCTGGCCATGAACTTGGATTTGCCTGTTGCCCTTTGTGCTGTCCAGAAGTTTTTGTTTCTATCAGCTCCTCACTCAGACTTTGTCAGCCCAGACCTGGGCGCAAGCCCAAGCCCACCCTGGTGATTCACTGTGCAAAGCCTGGGTTTCTACCCACAGACCCGCACTGCTTGTCGATAGAGCTGTGTGGCCACCGCAGAGTGAGCATGTGCTATCAAATGAGAAGACTGAGTCTTATGAAGGGTGTGACCTTTTAATTCCAAATAGGCAGTACCCTATTATATAAGGCAGGTTAGTGGTAGCCCAGGGCCTGGAGGCGGTGATGGAGGGACTGCTAAGGGCTATGGGGTTTCTTCGAGGGGTGGTGAAGATGTTCTAAAATTCATGGTGGCCATGGTAGCACAACCCTGTGAATATACCAAAACCCATTGAATTATATATTTTAAATAGGTGAATTGTATGGTATGTAAATTATGTCTCAATAAAGTTGTATTAAAAAATAAAATTTCACTGAGTCTAAAAAAAAAAGTTTAGGCAGGACCCTCTTTCCAAGTCTTGCAATACCAGACCAAATTGATCAATTTATTTTATTTATTTATTTTGTTTAATTTTTATTTTGGGGGGAATAGGGTCTCACTATGTTGCCCAGGCTGGTCTCAGACTTTTGGCCATCCTCCCGTCTCAGTCTCCCAAGTAGCTGGGACTACAGGCACAATGAGCTACCACGCCTGGCCAAATTGATCAGTTCAGACTACTTTTCTAAAACCAGTAAGGGACAGGACCTTCACATGATTCTCTAACAGATTTATTGTCCACTAGAAGTGTCCTTTTAATGTCCCCCCCCACACCCCGCAGGATGGGGATGGGCTTTCCCCGAACTGTCCATTTACTCCTTCCCAATTCTGGGGACAAAATAAAGGCCTAAGGCCTCTTTTGATGCAGAAATTCTGTAATTCTGATTCCATGACGCCATGAGCCCCCTCCTGTTTGTGAGCTGGCGCTTGGACTCAGGGGCATACAGTCTGGGATGACGGGCTGTAATTTACTGGGCATGGTAGCTTTCCTGTCCTCATGCCTGTCACTCTATCAGATTAGGTGCTCCCACAGGGTAGAGACCTGTTCTACTCATTCCTGAGTTCCCGGGGCCTCCTGTCCTGTTACTTCACTTACAGTTTCCAAAGGATGAGTTACTTCGTATATTCTCTCCGCTCCCCTCCCCAACAAAAACAGAAGTTCTGCAGAGCAGGAAGATTGTTTTGTTCACCTCTGTACCTTGCCCATGATAAGAGCTCAATAGGTAGTCATTGAAAGAATGAATAAATGTACTTGGTAACATTTGCTGAAGGAAGAAAAGTTAGAGTGATAGTCAAAATGTCTCCAGGGAGCGGAGGCAGGAAGAGCAGGGGAGTGTTTGTCCCCCAGAGTTGCTAATTCTTGATTATGTCCTGATTATGTCCTTTCTGTCTGTCCTATCCCGGCCCCTTGCGTGCACACAAACTGCCTATGTAAGGGTAACCTGAGGATCGGTAAACGCCCAGCCACAGGTGCCAGTCACTGACCTCAAGGACTTCCTGCACTGCCTCTCGTGCAATCCTCCAACTCCCGTTTCCCTCTGCCTTTAGCTCTGATAAAGTTTCCCCCAAATTTGCAAAAACCCTAACAATATATGTGACATTAACAAATAACAAGTTGTGAAGCTAAAAGAAATTTTTCTAAACTGTCAATGAAAGACAAATTTTGATCAAACATGCTAGAGGAAAGATGGAATTACCCTTTTATTCTCTCTCTACAGAAAATTATATCACAAAATTGCTATATGAGGTAGCAATCAGAGAGTGTTCAGACATACTCTCTGGTCTGAAAAAATATTATAGAGGTGCGTCAGGCAGATTATGAAAATATTATGTAATTTTTCTGGATTTTGTGATCTTTTTATTTCTAAGTTTAATGTGGCTTTTCATTTGTTGCAGTTTTCTTCCTTTTTTTTTAAATAAAAATTGTTTGTGTGTATTTGGAGTTTTGTATTCTTTCTTTTAAGAGAGCAACAAGATTGCGTAAGCTTTGGGGTTCACAGAGCCTGGATCTAGTCCAGTCCCCACCAAGCAGGCGGGGAAATTCCTTGATGCAGGGATGAAAATTCCATCTTTCTGCTTGTCCACCTCTGATGCCAGCTGTGTCTTATGTATCCTTAGGGGAGTGCAATATCTTTTTCTTAATTTACTTCAGCTGAAAACTTTGGCTTTGAGGAGAGAAGGCACAGGGAACACATGACCAACGGTATCTTTTATCAGAAGGTGGTCGGGTAGGGGACTCAGGGGAGTCCTGTGTACATTCAGAAGGTGAAAGAACCAGGAACTCAGGTGGAAGTTGCACTAAGAGAGACTTCAGTTAATTGAAAGAAACATCTTTCTAATTGTCAAGTTTTGAGGACCCTGCCTGGGCAGACAGGTGGATTCGATGATGTCTGAAGTCCCCTCTTTCAACACCCAGATGCAGAGGGTAGCAGTTTAGCCCTGACAGGAGGGGCTGGTACCTGAAGATGGGGCTTGGCGCTGAGGCAGGGCGACGCCTGCAGGGCAGACCCTGGGCCTGTGAAGGGTGTCAGGGAAACCTCGTTAGGGGTGGGGAAGTGCTGGTTGGAGCTCTGGAATAGGCATCTGGTGTGGATAATATGGGGCGGGCTGAGCAGGTCAGAGTGACAGATCTGGGGCTCAGGGGAAAACAGAAGGCCAGCCTTGAGGAGGGGCCAGTGTGAAGGAAGCCAAGTCAAATGCCAGATTCTGGGGAAGCTGATGGAATCTCCCAGTTCCAGGCTGGCTTGCAAGTTTGGCTGTGGTCTTGTTGGCAGTACAAGTCTTTCTGGCACTTAGGAGGCTTCCAGCCATTTGCCTCCTGTCATCTATTTGAGTGAGTAACCACAGCCAGATATCTCACGGTATCTCTTTTAAGCATAGTTCAAAATTCTGAAATCTCTTAGTTACTGACTGGTTGGTCTGCTCAGCGGTTCTCTTGTCTTCATCCTAAGGGCAGCCACTTGAGGCCATCTGAAACAACAGGCTTGACCGTGATCTGATCTTTGTCATTACGCTAACTCTCACACTTCTCATGCTGTCTGAGAAACATTAATAGGAAGCTCTTGGGAAAGCGCCTCAGTCCTATTTCCTGACTCCCGGTCCCAATGTAGATTGCAGATCACAGGCTGAGAAAGCCTCCCTTAGCAGGGCTGTATTCCTTAACATCTCAAAACATAATTGACTATTTAAATAAAAATAATAACAGTGTATTGTGGGGTTTATAACGTATGTAAAAGTAAAATACATGAAAACAATAACATAAAGGCCAGGAGGGGAGAAATGGAAATATATTATTGTAAAGTTCTTATATGATATGTGAAATCTTATCACTTGAAGGTTTAGACTGTGATAAGTTAGATGTGTACTATGAACCCAAAATCAACCATTAAAGCAGCAAAGAATTATAAATTATAAGCTAATAAAGAAGATAAAATAGAATCATAAAATATGCTCAATTAATCTATAAGCAGTAAAAGAAGAAAAGGGAAACAACATGTAGGACCAATAAAAGACAAATAGCAAGATGAGAGACTTAAACCTAATTATATCAATAATCACATTAAATAAAAATGGTCTAAACATTCCCAATTAAAAGACAGTGTCACATTGGGTATCAAAGCAAGACTCAACTATATGCTGCCTACATGAAGCAAATTAAAATATAAAGATACATAAGGTAAAAGTAAGAAGGATGGAAAAAAATATACATGCAAACACTAGTCAAAAGAAAATTAGAGTGGCTATATTAATATAAGACAAATTTGATTTCAAAGAAAGTCATTTCAGGCTGGGTGCAGTGGCTCATATCTGTAATCCTGGCACTTCGGGAGGCTGAGGTGGGAGGATCATTTGAGCCCAGGAGTTCAAGGCTGCAGTGAGCTATGATTGGGCCACCGCACTCCAGCCTGGGCGAGAGAGCGAGACCCTGTCTAAAAAAAAGAAAAGAAAAAAAAAGAAAGTCATTTCTAATGACAAATGGGTCAATTTATCAAGAAGACATAAAAATCTTAAATGTTTAGACACATAGATCTTCAAACACATGAAGCAAAAACTGATAGAACGGCAAGGAGAAATAAACAAACCTACGATTATGGTTGGAGATGTCAATATCCCTGTTTCAATAATTAGCAGAACACAAAAACATAAAAATCATTAAGGATATAGAATCTTTGAACAACATTATTAACCAATTTGGCTAAAACATTCCACCCAACAAAAGAACACAAACTTTCAAGTGCACTTGGAAGATTTACCAAGATAGACCATATTCTCAGTCATAAAACAAGACTCAATAAATTTTACAAGATACTAAGTATCTTCTCTAGCCGTAGTGGAATTAAATTGGAAATCCATAACAGACCTCTGGAAAAATCCCCAAATACTTACAAACTAAATAACACATTTCTATATAAACCATTTGTCACAGAACAAATCAAAGGGACATTAGAAAGTCTTCTTTGAACTGAATGAAAATGAAAGCACAATAGCACAATATATCTGAATTTGGGGGTGTTGCTAATGTAGCCTTTAGGGGAAAATTTATAGCACTAAATGCCCATATGAGAAAAAAAGAAGGGTCTCAAATCAATGACCTCAGCTTTCACCTTAAGAAAAGAGACCAAATTAAACCAAAGTAAGCAAAAGAAAGGAAATAATGAAGATCAAAGCAAAAATCAGTGGAATAGAAAACAAAAATAATAGAAAAAATTAATGAAACCAAAAGCTGGTTATTTGAAGTCAATAAAATTGATAAACTTCCTGCTAGACCCTAAGGAAATTAAGAGAGAAGACACAAACTATCAGTCAGGAATGAAAGAGGAGACTTCATTAGACATTCTGTAGACATTAGCAGGAACATAAGGAACATTATGAACAACTTTATGCCAATAAATTTGACAATGTAGATGAAATGGACAAATTCCTTGAAAGACAAAAACTACCAAAGTTCTCTCAAGAACAAATAAGTAACCCTAAATGGCTCTGTATCTATTAAAGAAATTGAATTTATAGTTAAAAACCTTCCCACAAAGAAAGATCCAGGCCCAGATGGCTTCACTGCTGAATTCTACCAAACATGCAAGGAAGAAATAATACCAATTCCACATACTTTCTCCAAGAAAATTGAAGAGAAGGGCACATTCCCAAATCATTTATGAGAACAGTTTTACTCTCTTAATAACATGAAAGCCAGGCAAAGACATCATAATTAAACTACAGACCAATATTCATCATGGCCATAGGTGCGAAAATTCAAACAAAATTTTAGCAAAGTGAATTCAACAGTATTTATCTCAGGTTTGCAAGATTGGTTCTACATTCAAAAATGAATCAAGCTGGGTGCGGTGGCATGCACCTGTAGTCCTAGCTACTTGGGAAGCTGAGGTGGGAAGATCACTTAAGACCAGGGGTTAGAGGCTGCAGTGTGCTAAGATCATGCCCATGATTAGACACTGCCCTCCAGCCTGGGCAACGTTAGTGAGACTCTGCATCTTAAAAAAAAATAAAAAATAAATGAATCAATGTAAGTCATCATATTAAAAAATTAAAATGGAAAAACTGCACAATTATATCAATAGATACAGAAACCATATTTGGCAAAAATCCAATCTCCATTCCTGACTAAAAACTTTAGGCAAAAAAATGATTTGAAGGGAATATCCTCAAGCTGAGAAAGGGCATCTGTGAAAAACCTACAGCTAACATTATACTCAGTGGTAAAAGACTGATGATCTTTCTTTCAAGTTTGGGAACAAGACAAGCATGTAATATCTCACCACTTCTAGGCAACATTGTACTGGAGTTTCTAGCCAGTGCAATCAGGCAAGAAAAGAAAAAAAGAAAGAAACAAACAAAAGCCATCCATATCATAAAGGAGAAGGTAAAACTGTCCTAATGTGGGCATGATCATCTATGCAGAAATCCAACAGAATCTATTAGAAGTACTATAACTAATAAGTGAGTTTAGTGAGATTACAGGATACAAGATTAATACATGAAAGTAAATTGCTTTTCTATATATTAAATATGACCAATGAGCCATTGGAAATTGAAATTTTAAAATATACCACTTACAAACCATAAAAAATATGAAATACTTATGGATAAATCTGTCAAAGATGTGAAAAATCAGTACAGTGGGAGCTAACAGAACACTGGTGAACAAGATTTAAAATGACCTAAATAAATGGAAGGATACACTGTACTCATGGGTTGGAAGACTAAACATTGTTAAAATGTCAGTCCTCCTCAAATTATCCATAGACTCAGTGCAATTCCAAATAAAATCCAAGCAGACTTTTTTTGCAGAAAACCACAAACTGATTCTAAAATTTACATGGAAATTCAAATGACTAAATAGCAAAAACAACTTGGAAAAAGAAGAACAAAGTTGGAGGACAAACACTACCCAATTTCAAGATTTTTTAAAATTGATACATAATAGTTGTACATATTTTGTACATGTGATATTTAGTTGTACATGTGATATTTTGATACATGCATACAATGTATAATCAAATCTGGGTAATTGGAGTATCCATCACCTCAAACATTTATCTTTTCTTTATGTTGGGAATATTCAACTTCTTCTCTTCTAGCTATTTTGAAATACACAACGAATTATTGTTAACTGTATTCTCCCTACTGAACTATCGAACACTAGATTTATGCTTTCTATCTAACTGTATTTTTGTACCCATTAGTCAATCTCTCTTCCTCCTCCCCTCCACTCCCCCCATCCTTCCCAGCTCTGGTAACCACCAGTCAGTCTACTCTCCATCTCCGTCAGATCCACTTTTGTGGTTCCCACATATGAGTGAGAACGTGTGATATAAGCATGTGATGTAAATACACACGTTCAGAGTGGTTGCTTCTGAGAACGTGATTGGTTGGTGGAGTGTGGTAGGGCCAGCTCCACTGTTTTTTGTTAGAGATCTCATAATATTATAAGATTTTACTTAAAAAACAAAGCAAAACTATGTATATGTATTACTTTGATAAGAATAACATTTAAATTAAACAAGAAAAATAAGAGTCTACTTGCTCAAGGCTTCTTGGGCATGGCTCTGGGTCATGGTCCTCAAATTTGGCTCAGAATAAACCTCTTAAAATGAAAAAAAAAAAAAAAAATATATATATATATATATAGTAGGTGAATACAAAGATATTGCAATATTAATATCAGATAAATAATCTCAAGGCAAAAACATTTAATTAACAATGAGGGATATTGCATATTGGTAAAAAATACTATCCACAAAGATGATACAAATTTCCATAAACACTTATGCTTCTAACAACGTATCTTTAAGACATGTAAAGCAAAAGTTATAAAAATATAAATTCACAAATTCGCAGTGGGGGAAATCAATATACCTCAAGAAGCAAACAAGTCATGTTGATTAAAAAAATAAGTAAGTACATAAAGCAAGTCGCCTCAGAGAGCCGCCCACATACTCCCAGGTCTGTGAGACCTAATTGCAGGTTCCACGAGTTCAAAATTATTTTAATAACAATAAAATGATGATATGACCTACTCAGACCCACAAAAATGGTATAAAGATTACTTCAAACTGAAGACATCTGAGATACAGCACATGCAGAAAAGAAGCCTTTTCGGAACTTCCCTTATCTGACTGAAAGCAGAGCCTTCTGTCAGGGAAGCTGCCATGAATCCCCCCTTTGGGGGTGCTTCCAGCCAAGACGAGAAATCACGTAAATAAACATGATCACAAATAATGTCGTGCCTTCCATTTGTTCCCCTAAAAGCCCATCTGTCTGTCCAAAAGCCCATTTTTTTCCTACAGAGGCCCTTCTCCTCCCTCTCTTTCTCCTAACAAGTTGGTATATAAACCCCTATCTCTAGCTGCTCCAGGAGCCTCTTCATCTGAATGTTCCGACAAGCATAACAAACTTTTCTCCTGCTATTCTGTTTATTGTCAGTTAATTCACAAGCTCCCAACCACTTAGACATAAATTGAAAGAGGAAAAATCTTTCTTCCAACAATGATATTTGCCTTGTTCACAATACTGATGTTTGCATTGATTGGTACAAAAGCAGTGGTGGGTCAAACTGCTGGAACCTAAGCACACATCAAACTGCAGCTCCAAAGTGGACGTGCAGATGTAGTATTCTTCAACACCACACACTCACAGAAATAAACAAGCCGACAACAGTTTCACCTGAGAATGACACCAGTAAAGCATTAAATCTCAACTCCTGCGTGCATACTTCTATAACATTCACATAAAGCACTTTTGCTGCATAGTTTGCTTTATATTTTGATATAGCGATTGTCTTGAGGATAAGCGCTTGTGCATTTGTTTGAGTTCTGAGCCAAAGGATAGAGCCACTTTTCCCAAGGAACATTATTTTTACTTGAAAGAAGGACTGGCAGACAAATGATGATTATTCAGACTTGAATTTAGTAGACAGAATTTAGTATATACTTTCTCAAAAATAAATGAAAGGAGCCTATCACTTCAGTATTTTGTGGTGAAGGAGCTCAGGAAATTTCACCCCAAAATATGACTCCTTGCTAGAAAGATAATTTTGAATTAAAGGCCTTTAGAGATCAACAGGCCCTTGGAAAGGGCTTTTCCTCTATCTGCATAACCAGATGGACCCATGAAAAGAATAATGGACTTCCCTTCCTCTCCCCGTTATCTCACCATATTGCAGGAGAGGAAAACAAGAAAGCACCCAAACCTGGCCCAAATCATTTTAAATATAATATCTGTCTCTCAAGGTTAATTTAATTTGCAAAGAGAATCATTTACAAGTCAATCTGTTTCCCCCATCCATTTATCCTCCCTAGCAACCATTTATTGCCCCTAAACAGAATTACCTGTACTCCTCATCTCCTCCTCCCCTCTAAAAGGAGGGTATAAAAATTTCTAGACTTCACTGGGATATTGAGTAATCACTCTGTGATTCTCCCCATGTGCGTAACAAATAAACCTCTTCCTTTTATTAATCTGCTTTAATTGTGAGTTGATCTTTCAGCAAATTTTCAGGGGAAAGGGGAAGGTTCTCCTCATCCCCATAGTTGCCGAGGATAACATTTGAGCTTTCAAGCAAAAATAGAATTCTGGGGATCTCAAATCCGTTATTGTGAATTTGACACTTTCCCAGTACTCAAAGACTTTTCTGATAAGATAGGTGATATTAATGAATGTGATTTTTTGACATTGTGTGATAAAATGTGTCAACAATTAGGATATCTGCATAATTTACTGAACGGATATTTTCAATGCATGATGTTACAAAATCATGTGTAGATAAAAGATCCATTCAGACTGCTAGTTAGACCAATGGATTTTATAATCACAGTATAAAAAGTTCTTTGTTAGGTTTCAGATTCCACATTGCAACTAAGTTTTAAGAAACTACCACTTGCACTTGGAAGTTTCAGTGTAATATCAATGAAGAATATCCATAATTATCTAAAAATGCTGTTTTTAAGATGATTTTTTAATTTTTATTTTTAAAGATGAGGTCTTGCTATGTTGCCCAGACTGGCTTC
>RJWJ010009599.1:0-49503 GCA_004363605.1 Indri indri | reverse complement strand
TTTTTTTTTTTTTTTTTTTTTGAGACAGAGTCTCACTCTCTTGCCTGGGGCGAGTGCCATGGCATCAGTCAGCCTAGCTCACAGCAACCTCAAACTCCTGGGCTCGAGCAATCCTACTGTCTCAGCCTCCCAAGTAGCTGGGACTGCAGGCATGCGCCACCATGCCCGGCTAATTTTTTCTATATATATTTTTAGCTGTCCAATTAATTTCTTTCTATTTTTGGTGGAGACGGGGTCTCGCTCTTGCTCAGGCTGGTTTCGAACTCCTGAGCTCAAACAATCTGCCTGCCTCAGCCTCCCAGAGTGCTAGTGTTACAGGCGTGAGCCACCGTGCCCGGCCCCTTTTCCATTCTTGATATTGGACATTCACCCTAATTTCTTTTTATCAGTCATGCTAGTGTTTTTTTAAGAGTCTTTTCGAAGAACCAATTAGCTTTGTCAGTCCTCTTCTTTATGTTTGTTTCCTATTTCTTTAATTTCTGCTCTTTTATCTTTTTCTTCCACTTTCTTTGGGTTTGTTTCTATTTTTAAATTTATTGAGATATACGTAACTTAATTTTAGCTTGCTTTTCTAATATATGCATTTAAGTTTATAAATTTTTAAGTCCTGCATTAATTGTGTCCTATATGCTTTGAAATTTAATATTTTTACTAACAACCTATCTGTGTCCTATGCCTTATTTTTAAATTTATAATTGATACGTAATTGTACATATTTATGAGGTACAGTGTGATGTTTCAATATGTGTATATATTGGGTATATAGCTTTTGGTTTAGATGTATCTTTTTTAGATAGCATACGATAGGATTTTTTCCCTTTATTTTTCAAAATTAATGGGCAGTAAAATTGACTCCTTTTTGTGTGTCCCGTTTGATGAATTTTAACACTCACATGGATTCAAGTAACCACCATTACAACCAGGACATAGAACAGTTATATCACCTTCCACATGTTACCCTTGGTAACACACCCACCCTCCCACCTCTGATCTCTGGCAACCACTATTCTGTTCTGAGTTATTGTAGATTATCTTTTCAAGAATGTTATATAAATGGAATCAAACATTGATATTTTGGGACTGGCTTATTTCATTAAGTATGTTGCCTCTGAGATTCATCAAAGTAGGGTGTGTAAATGGTTAGTTCCTTCTTATTGCTGAGTAATATTCCACTTATGGTTAGACCATAGTTTTTTTATCCATTCACTCCTTGAAGGACATTTTGTTTTCCATTCTTTGGTGATTATGAATAGAACTGTTATAAACATGTGGATAGGCTTTTGTGAATTTGTAAGTTTTCTCTTGGTTAAATACGTATGAGTGGGATTGCTGGTCATATGAAAAATATAAGTTTAACTTTATAAGAAACTGCCAAACTTTTCCAGAATGGCTGTACACTACTATTTTGCATTCATGCCAGCAGCGTATGAGAGTTTCAATTGTACCTCATCCTCTCTAGCACCTGATATTGGCAATATTTAACTTGTAATATTGAAATAATTTTAGATTTATAAAAGTTGCAAAGACAGAATCTTAATATACCCTTCACCCAGCTTCCCCTAATGTTAACATCTTACATAACCACAATACTTCATCAAAACTAGGAAATGAACATTGGTGTGATACTATTAACTAAACCACAGACTTTATTTGATTTTACCATTTATATCCTTAACTCTGTTTAAGGATCCAATCCAGGATACTACATTGCATTTAGTCATTGTGTCTCCTTAGTATCCTCCAGTCTGTGACAGTTTCTCAGTATTTCCTTGATTTTTAAGACTTGGAAACTTTTGGGGAAGACTGGTGAGATATTTTGTAGAATATTCTTCAGTTTAGGTTTGACTCATGTTTTCTCAAGATTATACTGTGGTTATTATTTTGCAAATACTGCCGCAGGGGTGAAGGGCCCTCCTCATCACATAATATGGGGTATATGATGTCAGTGTGACTTACTATGAGTGATAGTTCAGTAGCGTCTGCCAGAATTTTCCACTGTAGAGTTACTATTTCTCCCTTTCCATACTTATGCATTAGAATGGCATTCCTAAGTTCAGCCCACTTTCAAAGGGGAGGAAAATTAAACTCTACCTCCTCCAGGGAGGTTTATTAAATAATTTGTGGACTTGCTCTAAAACCACCCTAGTAATTAATAAATATTCTGGAGGAGATACTTCGAGGCTATGCAAATGACCTGTTTGTCCTAAAAGCTTTACTCACTAATTTGAGCATCTGTCAATGAATGTTGCATGCAGCAAGTACTGTGCTGGTCAAATGGTGGTTTTCTGTTCCTTTCTGTCTACAGGTATTAGTTGGAATTCTTAAATAAGGATTTTTTTTTAATTTACATGATATGGATATATGGATATTTATTTTTTGTTTGGGGTTAAAATTCAATACTCTTATTATTTTGTTCAGATTGTTTCAGCTTTAGACATTGGAGCTCCTTCAAGTTGGTTCCCATGTCCCTTCGACTATAATATTTGCCAGGCTATCTTGTTATTTTCCTGCCCCAGTCCTAGAATCAGCCATTTCTCAAAGAGCTCTCGTTCCTTTTATTGGAGAATGATGTTTAGAAACCAAGATCTTCACTAGGTATTCTCATTGCTACTCAATGTTACTGCTTTTAAGTGCTCTCGGCAAACAGAGCTAAGAATTTGCATAAAGCGATGTCTACTCTGTGGTATACAATTCTGTGGGTTTTGACATAGTCACCTCTACAGTACTATACAGAACAGTTTCGTTGCCATAGGGCAATCACTCATCTGTTCCCCATGCCTATGATTTTGCCTTTTCCAGACTGTCGTATAAATAAATGGAAGTATACAAGATGTACGTACAGGCCTTTTGAATCTGGCTTCTTCACTTAACAAAATACATTTAAGATGCATCCTATGTTTTTCTTAATTCCAGGAGTTAGAAAAGAAAAAAAAAACCAAACAACAACAAAAAAGATGCATCCATGTTGTTGCACAAATGAATAGTTTGTTAAATATTCCTTGGTTAAACCATTTGCTTATTTACCTGTTGGGCACCTTGGTGGTTTCTGTTTTTTCACAATTATGAATAAAGCTGCTATAAACATTTATGTATAGGATTTTGTATAAATACAGGTTTTTATTTCACTTGAGTAAATACCTATGAATGGGAGTGCTGGTTATATGGATGGTAATTGTGTGATTAACTTTATAAGAAACTTCTAAACTGTTTTCCAAAATGGCTGTACTGTTTTGCATTTCCACCAGGAATGAATTAGTTCCTGTTTATCTGCATCCTCACTAGCTTTTGGTATTGTCAGTTTTTTGTTTGGTTTTTTAAAATTTTAGCCATTTTAATAGATCAGCAGTTTAATAGTATCGCATTGTGATTTTAATTTTAATCTCCCTGATAACTATTAGTGTTGTGCATCTTTTCATATGGTTATCCATATAACCTTTTTTGTGATGTGTCAGATCTTTTGCCCATTTTTTAACTGGGTTATTTTCTTATTCTTTGCATATTACAGGTACAAGTCCTTTATCAGATATGTGATTTGCAAATAGTTTCTTCTTGTCTCTGGCTTATCTTATTCTCTTAACGGTGTCTTTCAGGGTGGGGGCGGAGAAAAAAAAAAACAGTGTCTTTCACAGGGCAGAAATATTTTAATGTCAATGAAGTCTCACTTATCAATTTTTTCTTTTATGAATCATGCTTTTAGTGTTGTGTCTACAAACTGCCTAACCCCAGGTTGCAAGATTTTCTCCTAAAAGTTTGATAGTTTTGCATTTATATCTATGATCCATTATGAATTGTTTTTTATATAAGATGTGAGGTTTAGATTGAAGTTCATGATTTTGCATATGGATCTCCAAGTATCCCAAAACCATTCATAGAAAAGATTATCCTTTTTCCATTGAGAACTGCCTTTGTTCCTTTTTCAAAAATCAATTGGTCATATTTG
Organism: Indri indri; assembly: GCA_004363605.1. NCBI lineage: Eukaryota > Metazoa > Chordata > Mammalia > Primates > Indriidae > Indri > Indri indri. The sequence goes on along the minus strand of RJWJ010009599.1, from coordinate 45,563 downwards.
TGTGTGTTTTATTTCTGTACTTTCCATTCTGTTTCATTGATATATGTTTTGTCCTTTTTGCTAGTAACACAGTTTTGATAACTGTAGATTTGTAATAGTCTGAAAATTGGGTAATGGGAGTTTTTCAGCTTTATTATCATTTTTCAGAATTGTTTTATTATTCTTGTTCATTTGGATTTCTTTTTTAACACATTGACTGCCACACAAAAAAAAATCAGAAACTTTTTCTTAGGGCCACAGTGTTTTATTAAGAAAATAGAATAAAAACTTCGAGTATAACTTAAAGGTAAACATAAATAGAAAAACAAAATTTATTGACTTATATTCATTTAATCCACGTTTTTAGAATTAAATTGTCAGTATTAATTTTAACAATAAGAACATCAACAAGTAAGATTTTAGATATGTTTCATGTGGCCTGGAGGTCAAAACTAAAGTGAGTTAAATACAACTCTCATGGCAGTTAATGTGTTAATCCAATCTGATTGTCTTTTACCTGGATAATTTATTTCATTTATATTTAATATAATTAGTCATATCTTAGTTTAATTTTTTTCCCATATGTTTCTTAGGTTCTGGATTTTTTTCATCTCTTTACCATTCCTTTGGATTCTTTTCATCATTTTACTTTTTTCCCTCTTTCTACTTTGGAAATACATGTTATTTTTGTTCTGTAATGAGTTACCATCATAGATATTATAACTTGCCACCATAACTTATCAAAGCCTAGTATTAAACAATAACTCTGTCGTCTTTTCAGATAATAAAAGGACCTCAGAACACTTTAATGACATCTCTCCAATGTAATATGCTTTTGTTGTCATGTATTTTAAATCTGTGTTTTAAAGCTTCGTAAGACATTGTTATTTTTTAATATAGTCAATGTTTGGAGTTTTCAAAAAATTTTCCTCTTTTTTAGCTCTTCATTTTCTCATTCAACTAAAACCTTCCAAATGGGGTTTTTAAAAATCTCTTTCTTTAGAGATATTTGCTTAATAATAGAATTTTAATTTGGCAGCTATTTTTTTTTAGCACACTGCAGATATTAAGCTATCTTTGCTTCATTGTTTTGAAAAATCAGCTGTTCTTAACATTCTTCGTTTTTTGGGTTTTTTTTTTTTTTTTTTTGAGATAGAGTCTCACTCTGTTGCCAAGGCTAGAGTGCCATGGTGTCAGCCTAGCTCACAGCAACCTCAAACTCCTGGGCTCAAGCCATCCTCCTGCCTTAGCCTCCCCAGCGGCTGGGACTACAGGCATGCACCACCATGCCCAGCTAATTTTTTTTTTTTTTGTTTAGTCGTCCAGCTAATTTCTTTCTATTTTTTTAGTAGAGACGGGTTCTCGTTCTTGCTCAGGCTGGTCTTGAACTCCTGAGCTCAAATGATCCTCCCGCCTCGGCCTCCCAGGGTGCTAGGATTACAGGTGTGAGCCACCACACTGGCCTCTTACATTCTTTGAATGTAATCTTTTTCTCTGCTTGTTTTTCAGATTTCTCTTTGTCTTTTGTTTTTTGTTTTCATTTTTGTTTGTTTGAGATGCTCTCACTATGTTGCTTGAGCCTTGAATTCCTGGGCTCAGGCATTCCTTCTGCTTCCGCCTCCCAAGTAGTTGGCCACCTTGCCCATCTTAGGTTTTTCTGATGTTTTATGATTATATGTTGGGTTGTGGATTTCTTTTTATTGATCTTGTTTGGAAATTGTTGGCTTTTTGGAATTTGCTTGTGTCTGATTGCTTCTGGAAAATTTTCAACTTTACTCGAATATTGCCTTTGCCCCACTCTCTCCTTTTCTACTAGTACCAATTAAAACTATATCAAACTGTTCCACTGTGTTTTTTCTCTTATTTTTCTATAGTTTTGACTCCTGCTATGTTGTGGACAGTTTCTAGTCTATTTTTCAGTTGATTAATTGTTTTCTTTTCAGGTTTGTTGGATTTACTGTTAAATCAATCCATTTAATTTACTTATTTCTAAAAGTTCTATTTTGTTTTTTGAATTCTGGTAGGACATTATATTTGAAAAATTATTGGTAGGAATCATTTGAGGCCTGTAGCCTACTTTTCTCCACAGCGAGCTTGCTTATGTGAGGTATCTGTGGACACTACTGGTGTCCAGGTACCACTGTAAAGCAAGCTTAAGATACGGTAATACACTCTGATAGGCTTTAATTCCTCCCTATAGCTTCTACTCCCCATTCATTCTCACCCTTAGGGTGTAACCCTGTGAAGTCCCAGCTTATTATGGAAAGGGTCCCCTATTAGACTCCTCACTTTGTGAGAGCCCTGGCCTGTGGTTTATGACAGAACAAAATTCTAATTTTTAGGGATCAACAAAGCCCCTTTGGGCTTCCTTGCTTGCTTGCTTCTCTGGGTTCGCATTTTCGATTCACTTTAGGCTATAGTTATGTCTCTATATTATTCAAGAAAGAGAGAGAGAGAAAGAGAGAGAGAGAGAGAGAGAGAGAGTGTGTGTGTGTGTGTGTGTGTGTGTGTGTGTGTTTAATCCCCTTTCTTTGTCATCAATGGGAGGGTTGACCTGAAAAACCTAACCTACCATTAATCAAAACAGGAAAATTGCCTGCAGAAATCTTGATTTCTTACTTTGAATCATCTACACCACTTAGCTACTTGTCTTTCTAGGCATTTTGCTTTGTGACTGTGTTAGTCAGGGTTCTCCAAAGACACGGTACCAATAGGATACATTTAGATAATATAGACATGCAAGATATTTATCAGGGGAATTGGCCAGGCTATCTGCAAGCAGGAGACCCTGGGATGCCAGTAGCCTTGCTCAGTCCAAGTCTAAAAGCCTGAGAAGGCAGGAGTTGGTGGTGGGTGTGAGGCGGCAGTGTTGAGATGATCCTGGTGTAAGTCCTGGGATGTCCAGGAGCAGGAGGAGAAGAGTGTGTTCCAGCTCCAAGAGAGAAAGGGAAATTCTTTCCTTTTTTTTTGTTCTATCCAGGCCCCCAACTGATTGCATGGTGCTCTCCCACATTGAGGGCAGATCTTCCCCCCTCAGTCCATTAACTCACAGCCAGTCTCCCCTGGAAACATCCTCACAGACACACCCAGAAGTATTGTTTTACCGATTCTCTAGGTATTCCCTAATCCAGTCACACCGACATCTAAAACTAACCATCACATGACTCTGTAGTAAAACTGGTTTGTGTGGGGAGTAGAGAAAGGAAAAGAAAGAATCACAAAGATTGTAAATTAATTATTCTGTTTGTTTTAAGCACAAATTATAACAGTTGAGTAGAGTAGACTAATAGTTTCCAAATCAGATATAAAAGGGTTACTGATCTGATGTGCTTCTTATAGGGAATGACGAGGTGTGTCAACTTTTCATCATTTTAGAACACAAAATTATAGGTCTTTAAAAATTTTTTAATTAATTTATTTTTCATTTGAGACATGGTCTCACTCTGTCGCTCAGGCTAGAGTGCAGTGGTGTGATCATAGGTCACTGCAGCCTCGAACTCCTAGGCTCAAGTGATCCTCCCAAGTAGCTGGGACTTTTAGGCACATGTCACCACACTCGTCTAGTCTTTAAAATTCTTAACTTGCTTAAAATGTTGTGCTTTACAATTCATGTTTTAGTGCTTTTCATCTGAATAATTCCTATGCATTCTATAAAAGTAAGCTTAGATGTTATTTTTTCCCTGACAGCTTTTCCCCAGACATTTTAGTTACTCCATAAATATTTGTTGAATGAATGATTGGTTGTTGGTGGTATAAATACCCTTCAGTGCCTACAGAGCACCATGACTTAATTCTTTCAAGCACTGATCACTTGAGATTGTAATGGTCTGTTTTCTGTCTGAGAGCAGATATACTTTCTCTTTATTCTCCAGGGCCTAGAGAAAGAATCCCTTCCTGGCAACCAGGCACCCATTTCCTGGTACGTAGTAAGTGTTCAATAAATGCTTACTGAATGAGCATTCTCCTCTTGATTTGAAAAGAAGAGAGAAATTGAGGACAACTCTGGACATGTGAGACGAGTAATTATGATAGTATTAGCTACTCATGCTTTTTGTGTTTGTTTGGCTTTTAACCAATGCCACTTTTGTAAAGGGAGAAAAGCAAGTTTGTTTCGCTAAAATTTTTTACTTTGGCTTCTACAACAAGGCAGGAAAGTGTATCTTCCCCCTGAGTTCCACAAATCTTACTTATCTCTTACTAGTTCGCTCTGCCTGATTGCTTGGAAAAAGAGTTTGTTCATTCTCTGCAGCAGTGCTTAAAAGGTGGTTTCCTCATACAGCTGCTTTCCCTCTAAACCATGCGGTCAGTGCAATCTAAGCACAGTCCTTGTTCTTTTTTTTTTTTTTTTTTTTTTTTGAGACAGGGTCTCCCTAGAGTACATTGGTGTTGTCATCATAGCTCACTGCAACCTCAAGCAATTCTTCTGTCTAAGCCTCTTGTTTAGCTGGGACAACAGTTGTGCATCACCACGCCTAGCTAATTTTTCAATTTTGTAGAAAGATGGGGTCTTGCTATGTTGCTGAGGCTGGTCTTGAACTCCTGGCCTCGAGGGATCCTCCCACCTCGGTCTCTCAGAGTGCTAGGATTACAAGTGTGAGCACCCATGCCTGGCCCTTATTCTTTGCTATAGAAATCTTTGTCTGGTCTGGATGAATTTGAGATCTTGTTCATTTGCTATGGTTGATCTAGTAATGAGAGGGGGATTTTATTTTTTTAAGAAAATAAACATTAGGGTTAGAAAGAACTAATAAAACTGTATTGCAGTTAGAAAATGGACTTAACTTTTTTAAAGTTCCAGAATAATCGTTTCCATTTCTAATACTGGGAAATTCATCAATAAAAATACATTAGCAGAAATGACTAATCAGACTTGGACAGTTTTCTGGTATTGGACCATTACTAAGCCTCTGTTTTCTTTATTGTTGCCAAATTCAAAAATAGGAATGAAACAGAAGAGATTAGAGGGAGAGGCTAACTAAGGGCAAGGGGAGTTTTAATTGAAGTTAATTCTATATTTAGTTTATGTCTGTGAGCTTATACTTTTGGCTGTGCATAATTTAGCCTTATGGTTTAATGGAGTTTTTCATTTACTTATATTTTATTGAACAATAGGTCATGCAGATCCATGAAATTGGCTTTGATGTGGTCTGACTTCAGGAGGGAAAAATTTATCGACAAGATGCTTTTTCATAACTGATTAATTGGCTTCAATTAGGGTAAACATTGAGTACACAAGACTTAGCCTTGTCTTCAAAGTCATTCTGAAGGCTTTTAGGTAGATATAGTGGCCTGAAATTGTTAGCCACTAAAGTTACACCTTTTGTGCAATTACATGGGATCAGTAAATACTAAAGTAAGATAATTTAAAGTGGAAATTATTAGGAAAGGTAATACTTTTTCTATAAGTCAGAGTTTTCTTTTCCTCTCCCCTCCCCTCTTCTCCTTGAGACAGGGTCTCTCTCTGTCACCCAGGCTCTAGTGTACAGTGGTGTCAGCATAGCTCACTGCAAGCTCAAACTCCTGGGCTCAAGTGATCCTCCTGCCTTAGCCTTCCAAGTAGCTGGGACTACAGGTGTGCGCCACTGCTCTTGGCTAATTTTTTCGTTTAAAAAAAATTTTTTTTTAGAGATGGGTGCTCACTATGTTGCCCAGGCTGGTCTTGAACTACTGGCCTCAAGCAATCCTCCTGCCTTGCCCTCCCAAAATGTTGGGATTACAGGCATGAGCCTCTGTGCCTAGCCTTGTACTGGATATTCTTATTTGTAAACTAGGGGACCTAATGCTTGCCTCAGAGAGTTGTTGGGGAGAATTAGATATTTAAGCTGATAAACTCTTGAAGCTCTGGACTTATAATATCTATCTGTTTAGAATCTCCTTTTGAGATTTCAAAGCCATTTTAACCTTAAGTCTAAAACTTACCGTGTGAGCTCTCTTCCAGAATGTTTTGTTTCCATTAATAGCAGCAACAATCTATGAAACAAGAATCTAAGAGTCGCCTCCCACTTCTTATCACATTTTCTAGTCCTCCCAGAGCTATTGATTTTACACCGTAAATTTTGTTCCTCAAATTAGTATGCTTATCTCCACTGCTCAGTCATTTCTCTCATATGTGCTACTATAATAATAGCCTTCTTTCTCCCTAAGTCCTGACCCACACCCAGCCAGAGTAAAAAATTTTTAAATGTACATATGGGTCATTTTTCTGCTTAAAACTTTTTAACGAATTTCTGTTACCCTTAGTCCACAGATAAAATCTTTAATGAGGCCAGGTGCAGTGGCTCATGCCTGTAATTCTAGCACTTTAGGAGTCTGAGGTGGAAGGATTGCTTGAGGCCAGGAGGTTAAGACCAGCCTGAGCAACATAAGGAGACCCCGTCTCTACTAAAAACAGAAAAATTAGCTGGGCATGGTGGTGCATACCTGCAGTGCCAGGTATTCAGGAGGCTGAAGCAGAAGGATCACTTGAGCCCAGGAGTTTTCAAGTCTGCCTGGGCAACATAGTGAGACCCCATCTCCAAAGAAAAATGAGAACAAAAATAATATTTCTTTGATGGCATCTCTTCCCTGTCTTTTCACATCCCTTCTTTATCACCATCCCTTCAAAGTCCCTTCCCATCCCTTTCAGTACTGTTTTATTTATCTAAAGTTGCAGAGCCACAGTTCAAGAACCCTCTGTTTTATGCTCCCATATAATTAATGATGAAGGCCCACCATTTGAAATTCATGTGAGTACCCCTCTTACTATAAGCAGATTATTTGGTATGCATGATAGTATAGCGAAGCACCTTTCGGGGTGCTGCATAACAGTTAGCTAGTCATCCTCCCAGTGGAGAATCACATCTACCAGTTCATAAATTAGGTCCCAGCTGATGAGACCCAAAGCTGCAAGGGTCATTCAAATACTTGAGAATCTCAAGAGTTTCATTAGTAATTAGTCTTACTTGCTCTTCACAGAGATTGCAAAGCCCTTTGCAAGAGCAGAGGAAGACGGGATGATAAGAATGTACATGGGCTAGCAAATAAGGAGTTGGGGAATAGTTTCCATGACTCAGGTTGTTTCCGGGGAGAAATGAGGACTCATTTTGTAATGTCATCTCCACCTGTGAGTTAACTAGCCCTCAGGTGCTGGACGTTAACCACAGCTGGTTAAAATTTCTAGAAATAGTGTGGTGATAGTAGCACAAGAATGTGAATGTAATTAATGCCACTGAACTTTACATTTAAATGTGGTTAAAATGGTAAATTTTATGCTACATATATTTTACCATAATTTTTTAAAACGTTTCAACAAACTGGGTGCTATGCTGGCACCTGTAATCCTAGCTTCCTGGGAGGCTGAGATGGAAGGATCGCTTGAGGCCAGGAGTTCAAGACCAGCCTGGGCAACATGGTGAGATCCTGATTATTGAAAAATTTAAAAATTAGCCAGGCACAGTGGCACACCTATAATCCCAGCTACTCTGGAGGCTGAGGCAGGAAGATCACTTGAGCCCAGGAGTTCAAGGCTGCCTTGCACTACTGTACTCCAGCCTAGACAATAGAGCGAGACCCTGTCTCTTAAAAATTTTTTTTAAATGAAAATAAAATGTTTCAACAAAATACAGTACAAAAGACATCTTTATCCCCTTTACCCAGATTTGTCTGGGTAATATTTTACCCCATTTGTTTTATCATTCCTGTGTATATTCTATATATACACATGTAAACAAGTGTGGGCACACAATTTTTTCTGAACCATTTAAGGTTAGATTACATGTATCATGACCCTTTGCTTCTGCTTCAGGAAAATTTTTTCAGAATAGATACTTAACTATTATGGTTATGTACCAGCTTCATGAATTTACATTAATGTAATACTTTAGTACCATCTAAATTCCAGTTTTGTCAGTATTGTTTTTTTATAGCATCTCCTTCCCACTTTCCCTCCCCTGCAGTATAGGATACAGTCTAGAGTAGGGTGTTGCATTTATGCAATGTCTCTTTAGCCTCCCTTTGTCTTTTATGATATTGACATTTTTTAGGAATACAGTGCCTCCTCCCCTTTTTTTAAAAGACACTTCTTTCTCTGTCCAGTGTTTCCTAGTAATTGGAGTGAGGTTATGCAATCTCAGGCAGAAAATTGCATAGGTGATGTGTCCTCAGGTTATCACACCTGGAGACTCAATACATTTTTAATTAAATACATAGCGAAGGGAATCGACAAATGTTATAGGAATTTTAGAGAACAGAGACAAAAAGATTGGAATAGTCGTCATTAGTAGACATCATGGGAAGACATCATTAAAAAGGAGACTGATTTGATAGCGTACTTCTAAAATTTTACTAATTTTCCTCCAGTGTCAAAGTTTGCATTAGCTCAGCTAATCTATATTACTGTCTTATACCAGTTTTTACTAACCTTGCTCTTGTGTTAAATAAATCAAGAAAAAAAATTACCTATTTCACTTTTTAAATTTAGTGAAATCAAATGTACGTTTCAACTGGTGATCAAGGGTCTACTGATTATTACTTAAGGTTCCCCAAGTGATTTGGATAAATATAAGATGCCATTGAACTTTGGTGTATGAGAACAAGTCTTTATTCCTTTCCTGGTGTCATCAAATATTATAGTCAGACTGACAGTTTGTACTGTTGGCTTTGCCACCATTCTAGAGCCTTTTAGCTCCCCTGCTTGAGTTGTAGAAAGCTGCTGGAAGAAAAGTACTTTTCTTGCCAATACCTTTTGTAGAATGTGTAAATAGTGGTAATGCTGATGCATCTATCCTTGGTGCTATTTTTCCCATCCAGGCTATCTTACAAAGAGCATCCAAACTTTCCATGCAGAGGTAACAGGCTATTACTTTGCAAAATATGATTAAGGCAAATATCAGTTTAAGTGTATTTATTTCTTGGAATTTTTTTCATGTTATAGGAAACACTGTAGTTGACATAGTTGGGATATATTCATTGGTTAACAGGTAGGAGAACCAGAGCTGTATTTGAGGCCATTAAGATTCATTAAATGATTTCTTTTTCTTCCGATATACTTTAAAAAAATAACTTCTTGGCCTTTGTGCATTTTGTTTTGGCAGTTTGAAGAAAGCAGGACTGAAACAAGGTCTTACCCCCAGCTGCCTCTGAACACGGTGACTTGCCAGATCTCCAAACATCCAGTCCAGCTTCGTCCGCCAACCTGTCTGACATGTCGGGACCCGTGCCAAGCAGGGCCAGAGTTTACACAGATGTTAATACGCACAGACCCCGAGAATACTGGGATTACGAGTCACATGTGGTGGAATGGGGGTAATTGTTTTTGCTGTACTCAACCAAAGGGTTGAATCTTATAGATTTGTTGAGTAATTTTTGTCAGGAAACAACCTTGACTCTGTATCTACAAACCTCAAGATCAAAGCCCAATATGTGTTCTCTTCTTTTGAGCTAAAAGTTTGTTTTTGTGGTAAAAAAGCAGAATATTGCTTTGGCAAGTAAACGATTTTGATAGGCTTATCATTTAAAAATCATTTCAGTCTCTTCTTATCCTTTTCTCTGATTTATTTACAGTCATGCATCACATAACAACATTTTAGTCAGCGATGGGGCCTGCGTGTATGATAGTAGTCCCATAAAGATTGTATATAGTGGAGCTGAAAAATTCCTGTCACCTAGTGATGCCATAGCCAAGCCATCGTAATGTCAGCAACACATTACCTCTTTTGTGTTTAGATGTGTTTAGATACACAAATACCTTTGTGTTAGTTACCTACAGCATTTAATATAGTAATATGCTGTACAGGTTTGTAGCCTAGGCTTTACCCTGTAGCCTAGGTATGCAGTATGCTATACCATCTAGATTTGTGTAAGTACGCTCTGATGTTAGAGACATTTCTCAGAAAGTAGTCCTCCCTGTTGTTAAGCGAGGCATGTCTATATTTGGTACACAAAGCTGGTAACAGAAGTACCTGTCAGCTTGCTTCTCAAGCTAAGGGCGTTGCAGATAGGTGAGAATTGATACTTGAGAGACTTTGAAAACACCAAACTCTTACATAAAGTGTGTTTGAGGTCAGAGAATGTTGTCCTATGATGATACTGAAGGATGAAACAGTTCCCCAGAAAGGTATCTTCTTTCTGATGAGATGCCAAATTAAATCCTTAAACATTTGCCCTTATCATGAGACAAGGCATGTGTAAGATGGAATTCAGCCCAAATTCCATCCTGAACAGTTGTAGTCTGCCTGAACAGCTGTGTTTGCCCTCCTAATTCTCTGTGCAGACTCATTTGGATGTTTGCTTTCCTGTCCCAATGTGGTAGGCATTTAATTGATCAGATCATATTTTTTGTTATAAAAGCAATTTGACATTTAAGTACAAAAGAAAGCAATTTGAAAAATTCATAAAGCTACAGATCCTGTATGCTATATTTTTATATCTGACTGCATGTGATTTCTATAGCCTATAAGTGGTTAAACACTGTCTTCCTAAATTGTCATAGGGTGTATTTTTAATCTTGATTTATGCCATGATTCTTAACAGTAAATACATTGCCTCTGCATAAAAAGGCGCACTGTGTGCTGTAAAGATGCCATCAAGAACCAGTGGTACAATACCAATAAATGTTATCACTATTGATAATCTAACAATTGCCATCTTATGTCACAGGCTTTGGACTCTAGGTAATACTGTGGTTTACAGTGGAAATTTCAACCACTATCTTCAAATTGAGTGCTTTACACTTATTTCTGCTTTAAGTGACACTAAATGGCCCTTTTTGTTTTTTGGCATTGGTGCCATTTGCTTGCTTACATTTGTTTTGTATGCCCTCCACAGGAAGATAACTCAATCAGAACTGGGAGCCTCTTTGCCCTCATCCATTGTTCTTGGTACCTTTTGCCTTCTCCATTCTTCCTTCTTTTTAGCTGCTTGAGGAAAATGAATGGCTGATTTGGTGCATACTTAATTCTTAGTGTCTTCAGCAGGAGTAAATAGAATTTAGGCCTTATTAAAGGAATCATGTCATTCTTTAGAGCATAGTTGGAAGCAGGGTTGGGGGAAAATGTTGGCATTTCCCTTATTCTTCTTTATCTCTGTTTATTGCCTTTGATATTGTTTATTTTTCATGGAAAATGGGTAAAAGTAGAGGAAGGGACCTGTAACTGTGGTTCATGACCTGAGTGTGCTTTGTAAACTTTATTACTAGGACTGTCCTCAGAGCTTGCCCTGGAGGGCAAGTGGGAGATCAAGCCTGTATATTTGAAAGCCACCTACCTGGAAGAGGCCTGTTGAAAATCAGCTGCTCCCAGAGTGTGGCTGAATTGAAATATTCTTACAACATGTATTGAGTGCCAGCACCAGGCCAAGCATTACAGGACAGGAATGTATAAAAATTATTCTCTAAGGGAAAGCTGTCTGTTGTTGGAGATAGACATATTCATAACAAACTCTGACTGATAAAAAGTAGCTGTGTGTGTTATACCAGTAGAGATGTGAATAATGTGGAATTTTGAAAGAATAATTGAAAGGCTCGAATTTTCTTATTCTAGGATTTGGAACACATTTTTAATTAGCCCAATTTAAAAAAAATACAATGAGTCCAATTTGGGAATTATTTGAAATACCTTTTATTTCTGTTACTCCTCCTGGTAATAGAGTTTTATAAGTAGAATTGGTGCTTGATAATTTGAACTTTTTTAATCATTGTGACTTTGACTTTTTTTGTCCGCAGAAATCAAGATGACTACCAGCTGGTTCGAAAATTAGGTCGGGGTAAATACAGTGAAGTATTTGAAGCCATCAACATCACAAATAATGAAAAAGTTGTTGTTAAAATTCTCAAGGTGAGTGCAAGAAGAGGGAGAATTTCAGGTGTTGATTTTTAAAAATAAAATAATAGTGATGCCATTTAGAAAAATAGCATTAAAAGGTTTTTACAGTACTTTAGCGCATTTATTTTACTGTATCTTATGAACTCAATAGAACAAGTTATGCTCATTTGACAGATCAGGAAATTGATGCAAGAGAACCGATTTGACTGAAGTCATATAACTAGGTTGTGGCAGAGGAAAGAGTAAAGGTACAGTCTTCTCTTAGGTCTTGCCAGATATTAACTTCCTATATTTTAAATTATATTCTGTGCTTTTGTTTTCAATAAATAAGTCATTACCTCTATTTTGTAAGGTTGGGGAGTCACAAATACAGGCCTTAGAGGACAGGTAGATAACATCAGTGAAGGTAGTCTGGTGTAATTGCCCATGCTTAGATGATATGAGTGGTAGAGACTGAGACAAACTGGGAAACACATGCCTCTTCAAAAGGAGATAGCTGCTTCTCAGCTCCAATTCACTGTTGCCCTGCAGTAGTATAAGTCCTGTGTTGGTTGATACTCTGTTTTGCAGAGAGAAGCCAGAGATTTATATTTGTATATGAACTCCCCTGATTTTTTAAGTTTCGCTCAAGATTTGTTAAAAACACCACACAAGCCAGATTTGGCCAATGAGCTACCAGTGTGCAGCTTTTCATTTTGTTACATTTGTACTGTGCACTATCATATTGGGAACTTAGCTTATTGTTCCTTACCACAGGAACTTTTCCGTATTTGACACTGAGAAACAGAAGTTTCCAAACTTTCTCAATTTATAACACTTATATTATCTTCAGTAATTTTTTCATGGTACCCCTGAGCCAAAAGAAATATCTAGTAGTTCTGTTTATTAAGTAGCTAGGTCCAAAGAACTAAGTATTTATATTTTAACAACTTAGTAGCCATATAAAAAGTTACACACATAAAAGAAAATAAATTTTTTTCTTAAATAACCGTAATTAGTTACTGTTAGGATATGTACACCTGTTAGTGACTGCACAGCTTCTGCAATGTTGGGATCAGATTGGATACCACCGCTGTCATTTCCTGTTCTACTTTAATTTTTGCATAGTACTTTTTATGACAGCACTGCTAAAAACCCAGCTTCACAAAAATATGCCCTCAAAAGGAATATAGTGCAATCTAATGTTGAAGCTATGAACTGCCTCAAGGCTAATCAGGCGCTCAGTGGCAGATACCAGGTATTGACTGGTGGGTGTCCCTCAAAAATTTGAAATATTCCACAGTGCCCCTGTGAATGAATTGCTGGGGCACCTCACACACTGTTTGAGAACCAAAGAGTATCTGTCTTAGCACATATAGGAGGAAAATTAGGCTGGAAATCAGAATACTTGGGTTTTAATCCAGACTCTAAAATAATTAGCTGTGGTAGTTCTTTTAACCTAAGAAGTGTTTATTCATCTGTAAAAAAGATAATCTTGCTTTACCTACCTTTCTCAGGGTTGCTACAAGGATCAAATACAAAATTATGTATAGAAACATACTTTGGAGATTGAGGTTCTATGTAATTTTAGGATGGTATTCATCTGGAAAGGTATATGGTAAAACGAGGTGATATATTAACTAGACTCACATTAAAGGCACAAATAAATAGTGGGTTTATGGTTCAGAGAGGGTAGTAGTTAGAAAAGCTCTCTGGATTTCAGGTTGAATGGGAAGAAGATTTGGATAGATGTGGGTGGGAGTGGAGAAGGGGGAAGCATGCTGTAGAATGCACCAAGATTAGAAAAGAAGGAAAGGAAGAAATAAAGAGAAATATTTCATGTGGAAGACGATATGCAACCATACACAGGGTGTGAATTTAGAAAGGGAGATTAAATTTGTATAAGGCCTAGAAAAGGTAATCTCTGCATTTCCTTCCAGTCTTAAAAGTTATTAGGTTATTAAGTATGAAATGTCCGATTTTCTTAACACATTGCCACACTGGAAAAAAATTTTTTTCCCTAGGGCCATGGTGTTTTATTAAAACAAAACGAGGCCGGGCGCAGTGGCTCATGCCTGTAATCCTAGCACTTTGGGGAGGCCGAGGCAGGAGGATTGCTCAAGGTCAGAAGTTCGAGACCAGCCTGAGCAAGAGCGAGATCCCGTCTATACTAAAAAAAAAAAAAATAGAAAGAAATTAGCTGGACAGCTAAAAAAATATATATATAAAAATTAGCTGGCCATGGTGGCGCATGCCTGTAGTCCCAACTACTCGGGAGGCTGAGGCAGGAGGATTGCTTGAGCCCAGGAGTCTGAGGTTACTGTGAGCTAGGCTAATGCCACGGCACTCTAGCCCGGGCAACAGAGTGAGACTCTCAAAAAAAAAAAAAAAAAAAAAAGATCCTTTCTAATTTATTTTTTATTGTTTTCTGTGCATGAATTATATGCAACACAGTCCACATTTTTAGAATTCTCAATATTAATTGCAACAATAAGAACATCAACAAGTAAGATTTTCACGAATCAACTGCAGGGTTTTGCTTCAAAAGGCTCTGGGCTCAGAACTAGCCTGAGTTCAATACAACTGACATGGCAGTCAGAATGTTAAGTACTAAGTTTGATGGTTGATTTCTCTGACATTTTACTTTGACACATCTCATTTTATTTTTATTGTGCAAGTATAGCCTCAGTCTTTCAAATGCATGTTTTAGCTTTTGATTATCCTTCAAATTTTTTTTTTTAGAGCAATTTTTGTGAAACTATGTATAAGTCAAAAATTGATGTTATTTCAAATATGAGTTCCATCCTGGAACCAGTGCAGCGCAGACAGCTTGAAATATCAATGGAAGTGTTTGGGAAGGATGTGGCTAATGAACGCACAGTATGTCAGTGGTTTGAGAAGTTCCATTGAAAATGAGCCATGTGGGACCTGAGACCAAGGGGGACAATGATGAGCTAAAACTGCAGAGGGAGCAAATCCATCTCAACCTATGCATGAATTAGCAGCAAGGTTTGACATTACTATTCCAACAATATCGGACCATTTGAAACAAAGCAGCAAGGTAAAGAAGCTGGGTAGATGGTTCCCCATGAATTAAATAAGCATCAGAAAAGAAATCGTCTCGAGGCTTGCCTTTCTTTGCTGTCACTACATAAAGGTAAACCATTTCTACACCGTATTGTTACACGTGATGAAAAATGGATTCTTTTTGACAGTCGCAAGCATTTGACACAAGGGTTGGGTAAAGACGAAGTGCCGAAACAGTCCAAAACCGAATATTGATCAAAAAAAGCTAATGGTGTCTGTTTGGTGGTCCAGCGCTGGTATTATCCACTACAGCTTCGTGAAACGTGGTCAGTGGACTATGGCAGATGTCTCCTGCAACCAATTGGATGAAATGATGAGGATGCTTGCAATTAAGCAGCCAAGATTGGTCAACAGACACAGGCCAAATGCTCTTGTAAGACAACGCTTGACCACATGTCTCACAAACAACACTGCTCAAACTACAGCAGCTGGACTTGGAAACTCTGTCATCCACCGTATTCACCAGACTTTGCACCAACTGACTACCTCTTCTTCCAGGCTTTGGACCACTTCTTGCAAGGAAAAATACTCAGTTCTCAACAAGCTGTACAGAATGCCTTTTGTGATTTCACTGCCACTTGCTCTCCAGGCTTCTTTGCTGCTGGCATAAAGAAGCTACCATTATAATGGCAAAAGTGTGTCAATAGTTTAGGTGCATACTTTGATTAACTATATTCCTTGTTTGAGATATAAACTACACTTTTGATTTGAAATCGGACATTTCATATTTAATGACATACTACATTATCTCCTCTAGATACTTGGGAGCCATTGATGGTTTTTAGTGAAGGGTGATTTAGAAAGATTTTTTTCATTTAGGCTGGGCACGGTGGCTCACGCCTGTAATCCTAGCACTCTGGGAGGCCGAGGCGGGCGGATCGTTCTGAGCTCAAGAGTTCGAGACCAGCCTGAGCAAGAGCCAGACCGCGTCTCTACTAAAAATACAAAGAAATTAATCGGACAACTAAAAATATATAGAAAAAATTAGCCGGGCATGGTGGCACATGCCTGTAGTCCCAGCTACTCGGGAGGCTGAGGCAGTAGGATTGCTTGAGCCCAGGAGTTTGAGGTTGCTGTGAGTGAGGCTGATGCCACGGCACTCACTCTAGCCAGGGTAACAAAAGCAAGACTCTGTCTCAAAAAAAAAAAAAAAAAGATTTTTTTTCTGTTCAGTTTTCCTAACTGTAATGTATATTTTACTATAATTGTATTAGTAAATGGTATAAGTATAGAAGTTCCTACATAAACTATATCTAAAATTTTTAATCTCTCCCTATTTTATGAGACAAAAGTTGCATTGATCACATTAAATTAGGGCTTAAGTCACCTGCCTAGTCTGTCGCAAATCAGTTTTGTAAGTTCATAGATTTGAAGGGTTCTGCAGGATAAAAGCTTTGTAAGCCAGTAGCTTTTTTGTCATAAACTAGCAATTGGGAAGTAGTAATTTAGTAGAAAACAGGAGGTGAATTGAGGGGTTAGCCTCTGTAGGGTAGAAAGGTCTCCCAGATACCATAACCGAAGAAACTACTATCACCTTGTTTCCTAGCTAGTCACTGTATTGAGTTCTAATAGAAGAAACAAGGGAAAGAGGCCATGGATTGAATTGAATGTGGACTATGGAAGTCATTCTTTGTAAAACAGCTTCCATTTATTGGGTATTTACTTTGCATTGGGCCTTATTCTAACTGGCATATAAATCACAACAGCTCTGTGAGCCAAGTATAGCTCCTTTTCAGCAGTAATAAAAATAAAGTTGATAAACATTTACATGGTTTTCCCAAAGATGCACAGCTACAAAGCCAGATTTTAAGGACTGTCAATGTTTCTAAAATCTGCTTGCTTTCTACTGCCATGTGCTTTGGACTTAAGGTTAAAAGAGTTTATAGTATTGTTTGGTGGTTCCTAGACCTAGATCATCAGCCTGGGAACTATCTGAAAATAGAGCCCCAGTTTCCCTCTCAAGATTCGGATTTTATAAGTCTAGGTGGGTTCTGGGAGTCTATATATTTAAAAAGCCAGGTGATTGTTGATCACCAAACTTTAGTAGCCATTAATCTTGTGAATGAAGAGATGAGATACACTTTAAACAATTTCTAAGAGTTGTATGAAGTACATTAGCAGTCTGAAGTAACCAACACCCTAGGAAAGAAATGTGGTACAGTCCAGTACAGCAGACATTGACCACATGTGGCTATTGAGCATTTGAAATGTGGCTGGGCTGAGTTGAGATACGCTGTAAGGGTAAAATACACTAGATTTCAAAGGGTTAGTACCAAAAGCGGGTGTAAAATAGATCACTCGTAATTTTTTATATTGATTTATGTGCTGATAAGATTTGGGGTAAATAAAATATATTATTAAAATTAATTTTGAGCCAGGCATAGTGGCTCGTACTGGTAATCCCAACACTTTGGAAGACCAAGGTGGGAGGATCCCTTGAGGCCAGGAGCTCAAGACCAACCTGGGCTACATAGTGAGACCCTATCTTTACAAAAAATTTAAAAATTAGCCAGGTGTGGTGACCCGTGCCTATAGTCCTAGCTACCCTGAAGGCTGAGCCAGAAAGATTGCTTGAGCCCAGGAGTTTGAGGTTACAGTGAGCTATGATTGTACCACTGCACTCCAGCCCAGGAGACAGAGAAAGACATCCTGTGTCTCAAAAATAATAATAATAATTTTGTCTGTTTTTTGTGTTTTTTTTTTTACTTTTTTGATATGGCTACTAGAACATTTAAAAGTACACATGTGTCTTGCATTGTATTTCTTTTGGGCCAGCACTGTTTTCGACAATTAAGAAGAAAGGATTTGTGAAGGTGATATGGTTGGACCAAGGCCCTCCTCAGAAAAATGAAAAGGATTTCTGTACTAGAACAGATGTGGTGAGGAAAAAGGAATGTGGAAGATACACTCTAGGGACTCAGCAGAGTAGTCTTTTTAAAACGGAGGGATTAATTTATAAGAGTATTGGTGATAAGGCTGGGTAGACACATGTTTTGTCGCAGCCATATTCTGAAGTCTTTTCAGATACTTCATTTGATTCTTTCCACTATCTTATGAGGCAGTTGCTCTTGTTACTCATTTTACACATGATGAAAGGCTTAGAGAGATAATGTGATTTTGCCATGGGCACACAGCTAGCAGGTAATGAAGGCAGAATTTGCCTCCAAGGCCCATGCTTTACCCACAGGTTATGCTGCAAAAGATGGCTTGCCATCCTTGCTGTTGGCCCTGATTTCCTTTACCTCTATGGTGTATTTATAGACTTAGAGGAAGAATGGAAAGGGCCGTGCTTCATCTGAATTGACAAAAGTTTTTCAAGATATACTTTAAAAGTACTAACTATTTAAATCACTAATTTATGGGTTTTAAAAAGTTAACATATTGAGACTGATGATTGAAATTAAATGCTAATTCTGCAGAGGTCTGGTCTTTGGAATGGAAATCTTTTTTTCTTTCAATTCGACTTTTATAAGTACCTGCAGAGTTTCTGGCACAGTGCTAGGAGAAGGATTCAGAGAGGAGTCTGACACATTTCCTTCCTTCAAGGAGCTCATAAGTAAGCCATTTATGTATTACACTACCTGTTGAAATACTCTGAAATAATTTTTTTTTTTTTTTTTTTTTGCTGATGTACTTTTACCCTTTCAGCCAGTAAAAAAGAAGAAAATTAAGCGTGAAATAAAGATTTTGGAGAATTTGAGAGGAGGTCCCAATATCATCACATTGGCAGATATTGTAAAAGACCCTGTGGTGAGTATAGTAGGTGTTAGCAAGGCCCACCAGGGCTGAGGTGGTGTTTGACTGGGAGCACAACTGGCCCTTTCTGTCCCCACCCCACCCCCACACCCTCATCATTAAGTCCTCCTTTAAAAGTGCTTAATCAGATATATCATTTAACTAGCTTGGGTCTTTCTTTTAAAGAGACCTCCACCCACAGACTATTTCTTATTCTTCTAGGCTAAGAGACTGATAGCACTGGAAACTGAAATGTGTTAATCCATTTTGCAAACTCAGGTCCGATGCCGATGGGCGATGGGCGCATTGTTGGGCTGCCTAGAGCCTGGTGAGACTTCAGCTCCATGTCTTCTGTTTGAAATCCATCCCAAAAATGACCTAAGTGTGGTGATGATCAGAATGGGGAGGGCTTGTAGCAATAGAGGGTTTCCTACTACTGAGGCGAGGACTGCCAATTCACCACGCAGCATCCACAAACATTGTGCCCACTAAAGCTGCCAGGGCTATTGCTAATGTGTGTTTTTGTTTTTTTTTTCTTTTCCCCTAGTCACGAACCCCTGCCTTGGTTTTTGAACACGTAAACAACACAGACTTCAAGGTATAATATATAAGCAACCATTTCAAGCTGGTGGGTTTTTAGACCACATAGAAAGCCTTAGAGGAATGGTACTATTAGAGGAGCTTGCTTTTAGCTTGTTTTAAAAGAGCTTTTCATCTTTATAGTGCTACATTTTAAGATAGAAGAAGTCCTGTACAAGCAGCGCCCACTTTCTGCATCTTGGTATTTTGCTCTTTTGTTTGGTGTTCTTTTTAACGACAAATACATTTACTTCTCACCACCTTTACCACTCATTTGACAGTTTCTGCTTATGTTCAGCCTAATGAAGGCAACAACACATGTTTACTCAGGATCTGGCCTGTGGCAGTTCACTTTAAACAACAGTATTCAAGAAGGAATGTATTGTGTATATGAAAGTAGGGACTGCTTATTCCTTAGGATTCCTCAGAAACTCTGGGCTATATCTTAAAAGGAGGGGATGGAGAAAGATGATGTCAAATTCTATTATAACACAAACCTCTACAAGAGATACTTCTGAATTCTAGACCATCCAGTAGCCTACTTATTTCAAACAGTTCTCAATTCTAGTTTAACAGAAGAATGTAGGCGCTCTCTTGAAGTACAGGTTGTAAAGGTATTTAATTTGCCTTTGCACCAGTCCGGTATGAAGAATGTTATGTATCAGTAAATGGGTGAATTCTTTTGCTGAGAGGGGGAAAAAAGAAAGAGAAACTGTTATAGAATCAGAACAATAATTTCAAGGAAAACTTTGTCAGAGGACATTGCTAACCATTTAAAGATATGTACATTTTTTTAAAATTCTGCAACTCTTTGGAAACTAGAAATTATACTTAATACTTGTTCAGAGTTTTCTTTCAGATTGGAACAGGAATAGTTCTGTTAAAGAGACTCAATAGGTTTGGCATCTGCATACTCACTGGTGATCTGCAGAGCCAACTATGTAAGCCAAAGATAGGTTAGTTCCCTGCTAAGGAGGCTGTGTATTTGCCAAAATGCCTTTTGTGAGAAGGTCTGGAGGTAAATAAGAGGCAAACTAAATTGTGTTATCAGTGCACATTGTGTGTGTGTGTAGAGATAGAGTTATGTTCCCAACAGTGCATTATAACTTCAGCAATATGAGTTTAAGTAATTCTTCACTTTTACATGTAGGGTTGAAGACCCAAAGTGTCTCTTTAAGGTTAATGTAATGTTGGAGAAACATTACAGGAGGGCAGTGAACAAACACATCTTGGAACAATGGCAAATGAGCCAAATCTTGGTTTGAATTACTATGAATGAGGATGAGGATGAAAAATCAGCATTATATCATGGCTCAAATATTGTATTTGTCTTTAACAGCAATTGTACCAGACGTTAACAGACTATGATATTCGATTTTACATGTATGAGATTCTGAAGGTAAGGGAACCTTGGATACTAAATATCTTTAAATTGATCTTCCCTTTGTTTAATAGCACGATTTATGGTAGAAAAGCCAGTGAATTAGCTTTGTAAAGTATATTGAAAGATGAGGCCTCTATATATAAGTTTTTAATAAGTTTATAGTATCAGTACCCTTATGCTAATGTAAGGGTCATGGAATAGGGTCCAATAGGAGTATAATTTAGAATGCTTTGAAAAGGGTGTTTGGAAAATAGGCTGGGACAATAAATAGTTGTTATCTCCATTGTTTAAATTGTCAAACTTGCAAAAACAACATCTGATGTGCTGACTTCTGGTATACTTATGATTCAGCAATTAAAACAGTAAATTTTAACTCAGCTCTCAAAGGGTCATTGTCCTAAGGATTGTGTAAATCTCTGCTTAGGGATTGCTAATTGTGCATGGACTTTGATTTCTAAAGTGGGATCACCAAATATCTTGTTCCTGATAGTCACAAGGTCAGCTTTCTAGATGAGAGAATTGCTAAGAGTTGGCTAAGTTTCCTTACTAAATAAGGGTTGACATAAAGCCTGCTGTTTAAGCCTTAGAAGTACCCTAAAGAGATTGTGCCAGCACAGATACTTGATCTTTCCATTGGTTCATGCAGTCTTGTGGCAAGTGGGGCTTCAAAAAGTTATGGATATGCTGTTTGCCTAGCCCTGGGAACTGTAGGAACCCAAGTTGCCCTTCAGGAAGGACAACAACTTGGCCAGTGACATCAGTTGACTGAAAGGCCAGGATTAACAAACCCCAAAGGTTATGCCACTCAGTTCCCTTTAGTTTGAGGTTGGAGAGGTTTCAAACTGGATTTGATGACCTAAGTCAGGAGTTGGCAAACTTCTTTTAAAGGACCAAACAGTAAATATTTTAGGCATTGCAGACCATAGGGTATTTGTCACACTATTCAGCTCAGTTATTCTAGCACAAATGCGGCTATAGACAATATACAAATAGGTGTGGCTGTGTTCCAATAAAACATTATTCACAAGAGCAGGCAGCAGGCCAGATTTGGCCTGTGGGCTGTAGTTTGCCAGCCTCTGTTGCAGACTATTAGTTGTTAAAGAATTGCTATTCTTTGAATAAGAAGTTTGTAATACAAACCTGTATTCTTTTTTTTTTTTTTTTTGGAGGGGTGTCTGTTTGTAAAAATAATCTAGGCTTTGGATGAGGGAGCGATTGGAAGTGGTGCAATTGGCGTACACTTTGGATCTTTTTGAACAGAAAGGATGTTGAAACAACTATGTTAAGAAAAGAACTAGAAGTTCAGAGACCTGAATCAGCTTGACTATGGGGTCCTGAACAAGTCTCTGAAGAATAGCTATGGGAGTGATTGTCTTAATCCTGACTCCCGGGTGTGGTGAGGCTAGAAGAGAAGGGAAAAGTAAAGGACTTTGAAAGATCACTGTTATGCAGGCTAACTCTTTCCTTTCTTACCCATTCCTCCCATAGGCCCTGGATTATTGTCACAGCATGGGAATTATGCACAGAGATGTGAAGCCCCATAATGTCATGATTGATCATGAACACAGAAAGGTAAAGTGATAGGCTAATAAGTCTCATTTATCTACACGATGACATTAACAGCCTATCTTCAACACTTTATCCCTAGTGTCTGTCACAGGCCCTAGTACCTATTAAGCACTTGTATTTGGTGAATGAATGAATGAACAAATTATATAAACTATTATTCATATTCCTAAGAGTACTATCAAGAAGGAAACAAGTGGTGTAAGGAAAGGTTTAGTTGGAATGGTGACATTTTAGAGAATACTGGAAGGGACCCAGACATGTAGTCTAAGGAAGAAACGTGTCCCAGGCAGAGGAAATAGTAAGCACAAAAGCCCTGAGGTAAGAGTGTCTGGCGTGCTGGAACAGCAGTAAGGGTAGAGCTGGGACAGAATGAACAGAAGGGAGAGAGGAAGTAAAGTAGGTCAAAAAGAACCAAATCATATAAAACCTAACGGGTCATTATAATGCCTTTTCTCTGAAGATGGAGAGCTCTTGCAGTGTCTAAGCGGAGCATTCACATGTTCTTACTTGGATTTTACAAGTTCACTACGTATCTATTAGGTAAAATAAAAAAATAGTGACAATCCCAGATGTTGGCAAAGATGCGAAGAAACTTGATCTCTCATACATTGCTGTTGTATAGTTTGTGGGTTTGTTTAAAAGGTAAACATATGCTCACCATATGATCTAATAGCCTTTATCCCAGAGAAACAAAACTTACGTCCACACAAAAAAGGAAAGAACTGTTGATAGATGCAAAACTTGGATCTCAGGGGAAAAAAAACAATCTCAGGAAGTTAAATGCTGATGATTCCATTTATATAACATTCTCAAAATGACAAAATTATAAAGCACAGAAGGGTTACCAGGGGTTGGGATACCATATGGGATGTGTATAGTGATAGAACAATTCTGTATCTGGTGGCAGAGGCTATATGAATCTGTACCTGTGATAAAATTACACAGAACTACACACACACACATACACACACACACACACACACACACACACACACGTGCATGTAAAAACTGGTGAAATCTGAATAAGGTCTGTCAATGAATTGTGCCAATGTAAAATAGAGGGCAAGAGTGAAAACAAGAAGACCAGTTAGGGAGAAGGGGCTATTGCAATAAATCAGACAAAAGGTGATGGCAGCACAGGCCAGGGCAGTAGAAATGGGGGTGATGATGATGGTCAAAGTATGATAGAGGCACCAGGATTTGTTGACACATTAAATGTGGAGTGCGAGGGAAACAAAGGGTCTAGGATAAATCTCAAGCTTTGGCCTGTGTGACAGGTGAATAGGATCACCTTTAACTGAGAATGGGGAGACTGAGTGGAGGTAGTTTTGCAGGAAATAATTGGGGATGTAAATAGAGATGTAAATAGTAAACTTGATGCCAGAGCAGTCAGGCATTATTCTTCAGGGCCTACTGCTCACACTTCAGATCATGGCCATCCTCTGCACAGCGGTCAAATAAAGTTGTCCCTAGTAGTCCTTTCCCTACTTTTAGGACACATTTTGGTAAAAGCTTTGTTGTATGGCTTTTCTATTCATCCACGCAGCAAATTTCTATTCATTCACTCATATTTTCTCATTTTTCTCCTGTATACTGGGCATACGTTGAATTCTAAAAATTACAAAAGTGAATAAAACAGTCCCTACGCTCAAGGAGTTTAAAGTCCATATTGAAAAAGAAAGGTAGAAAATAAACATGTAATAAAGAGTTGTAGGTACTGTTAAATATATGTGAGGTTCAAGGGGGCTGAAGGCAATGGTGAGTTCTACTTAGATGATTAGAAATGACTTCACTGAGGAGCAACTTAAATATCCCAGAAGATAAGGAGATGTTCACCAATAGGAGTATAGGTTGAATAGTGTGAACAGTTTAGTCAAGTGAGCAGTTTAGCAAAAGAACAAAAGAGATTGTGTCTTTCAGGAACTAGATCATGGAGAAAGTTGTATGTCAGGCTAAGTTTGATTTTCATCCTAAAGCCTATAGGTAGTCAGTGGAGGGGTTTCAATAGAGAGTGACATGGCTGGTATTTTTGTAAAGGGTATACTAGTGACAGAATGTGAGTAGCTAGCTTAGAGGGAGATTAAATTGCTCATGATTTATCCTCTTTTTCTTTCAGCTACGGCTAATAGACTGGGGTTTGGCTGAGTTTTATCATCCTGGCCAAGAATATAATGTCCGAGTTGCTTCCCGATATTTTAAAGGTCCTGAGCTACTTGTAGACTATCAGGTGAGCAGAAGGGCAGTTTTGGTTCTGTGTTTATTTTGCACATAATTTACGGAAAAATGCCATTTTGTGCTTTTTAAGTAGACCATTTATGTGCATCCATAGCTGTCCCTTTTATATAAAATGTAAAATGTAAATCACCTCAATTCATCTCTCTTAACTTACATTGCTTTTATTGTTGTAGTGTCAGTAGAATATGAATAGGTCTGCATTTGATCCTAACTTGAGGGGAAGTACACCAAAGATACTTTTCTGATTAGAAATTCCAGAACTAGTTTGAGAAATACAAACTGGGTTTAACCAACCTTAAGAATAAACTCAGGCCAGGTACGGGGGCTCATGCCTGTAATCCTAGCACTTTGGGAGGATAGCTTGAGGCCAGGAGTCCGAGACTAGCCTGAGTGATAGTGAGACCCTGTCTCTACAAAAAATGGAAAAATTAGCCAGACATGGTTGCACATACCTGTAGTCCAGCTACTCGGGAGGCCGAGGCAGGGGGATCCCTTGAGCCCAGGAGTTTGAGGTTGCAGTGAGCTATGATGATGCCACCATACTCTAGCCCAAGCGACAGAGTGAGAGACCCTGTCTCAAAAAAACAAAAAGTAAACTCAAGAATGTTTTCTTGTTCTCCTGAACTGTACACTAAATATAAATACCTTTCCTCCATCCGCCTCCAAAAGCGTCCTCTTTTTCCTCACAGAAAAAGAACCAAATTAATAATAGGGTTGCCACGTGTTTTTAAGATATAAAAAAAATTAATACTAGGTTATTATCAGATGCCACAAAAAGTTTCAGATTCTTTGTCCTTGTAGAAATTCCTTTCCTGGGATTTTAAGGATATAGCCCTGAGCTCAAAAATCATTTTATGCATAAAAATATTCTTTACAACATTGCATATAATAATGAAAAACAAAACACTGTCCTATTATAGAGAAATTAAAGATTACATTCTAAAACATTTATGTGATAGAATATTAATGATACACATTAAAAGGTTTCCAAAAGCTAACGATTTGGAGATTTTCTTATGTAAGTGAAAACAGTTCAAAATATTGGGTACAAATTGTTTTAAAACTGGGTGAAAGAATGCATAGAAGACTGAAAAGAAATACATGAAGATGTTATTAGTGTTTTGACTTTGAGTCAGTGGAGTGATTTTTTTTTTTTTTAATACAATTTTTTAAAATTTTGAAGTGACAAGCCTGGGGATTCATGTATGTTAACAATGAATTTTCTTTACTTTCATGCAGATGTATGATTATAGTTTGGATATGTGGAGCTTGGGTTGTATGCTGGCAAGTATGATCTTTCGGAAGGAGCCATTTTTCCACGGACATGACAATTATGATCAGGTGATATATATTGTGCCCATTAAGGAATTTACTGGCCTAATGTATTGATGGCCAGACCTGTCTATTCATTAGGAACCCCAATTGATCTTGCTAAAATGTAGATGCTTAGCCCCCCACCTGAGACCTCTTAATTCAGAATCTCTGAGGATGAGGAATAATTTCCAGTGAACTGTTTGTTCAGCCAACCTGACATTGATCCTCAGATTGGTGTTTGGGGAGCTACCAGTTTAACCTTTGAAATCAGACTTTTTGCCCTAGTATTTTTAGTCTGCATTGCTTGTTTTATTGTGAAGTATATATATAAAATATTTTATAAAACATCTGTACCGTTCAAAGAATAATGTTGAAATGAACAACCGTGAAACTGTCATCCAGATTTTTTAAATAGGACATTACTTTAGAATCTCCTAACATGAGCTTTTATTAGAGTTGGGAATGTTGTCATTAATATGTTGGTTTATATGTGGTATTTCCTTTTGTGTATGATCATACCAGAAGGTATGATCCTTTTGTGTCTTTATACGGATTGAGTTGATGTATATTAGTGGAAATATAGGTGGTAGGTGGTGTTTTTTAAACTAACTCTACTTTCCCCTTGAAGACCAAGGGGTCATTTCATTCATGAGAACCTGGCATGATTCTAGGACGTTGTGGAAGGTGCTATTGCCCTGTTCCCTTTGAGAACCATGGGTATTTTTAATGAGTCAAAGAATACAACCTGAATTCAGTTAGTCAGCAACTCTGTGTCAGGGGCCATGGCAGCAGGACTGAGGAATACAGAAGAATGGTCCTTCCTCTCAAGTAGTTCTTAATCTTTTTTTTTTGAGACAGAGTCTCTCTCTGTTGCCTGGGCTAGAGTGCCATGGCATCAGCCTAGCTCACAGCAACCTCAAACAACTGGGCTCAAGCGATCCTCCTGCCTCAGCCTCCTGAGTAGCTGGGACTGGGACTGTAGGCACTCGCCACCATGTCCAGCTAATTTTTTGTTTCTATTTTGAGTTGCTTCACTCATTTTTTTCTATTTTTAGTAGAGATGAGGTCTCACTCTTGCTCAGGCTGGTCTCAAACTCCTTACCTCAAGCGATCCTCCTGCCTCAGCCTCCCAACGTGCTAGGATTACAGGCGTGAGCCATCATGCCCGGCCTTCATAGTCTATCTTATATAGGAATCAAACATACAAGGAAATAAATTGCAATCATAACTATCAGAGTAGAAGTGTGACAAGGTACAAAAGGCAGTAGTGGTGAGTAGTCTGAGTATGCAAGGGGAGCTTCCCAAAAGAAGTGACATCTGCACCTGGGTTTTGAGGGGGAAAAAAAAGATAACACTTCACCAGGGAGACATTTCAACGGAAGGGAACCAGGTTATAAACCAGGTTATAGTTTGCTCACTTTCACATTGAGTCGATTTAGGGAATTTTAGTTGTAAATCTACTTCTGCCACACATAGAAATTTGAACTGTAAACTTTTAGAAGGTAGTATTCACACGTGGAGGCATGATGGTCCCTTTCTGTTAATTGAATTACAATTAATTGCTGGTTTGATTGTGTAATATGCTTGTGTGGGTTTTTGTCTTTCTTTAATGCTAGTTGGTGAGGATAGCCAAGGTTCTGGGGACAGAAGATTTATATGACTATATTGACAAATACAACATTGAATTAGATCCACGTTTCAATGATATCTTGGGCAGGTAAGTCATAAAACAAAATATGTTCATCTGTGGCTTAAGTACTTTGGTGGGCATGGCACTTGGGATCCTCAAAATAATTACTTTGTTCTCTTCACCAGCACTGCCAAGATGTCAGTGGTCCAGTGCCACAGGATGCTGCATTGGGCGGGCCTGTGATAAAAGCATTGGATTGAATGGCTATTGTTTCAAATTCACTTAAAATTGTCTGAATATGGGGGTTATAGTTA
Source organism: Indri indri (assembly GCA_004363605.1). Lineage (NCBI taxonomy): Eukaryota > Metazoa > Chordata > Mammalia > Primates > Indriidae > Indri > Indri indri. The sequence goes on along the minus strand of RJWJ010009599.1, from coordinate 17,960 downwards.
GGATTCCTATGAAATGAGTGAAATGTAGGTTCTAGTAGAAGGGTTGCAGTTGAGTCAAAAATCAAAATGTCTCTTGATTTACCTTGCTTCTTTAAATGACAAAATTCTCTGCAAGAGAAAGAAAGAAAAAGAAATGCATGCTTGAAGACTCACGTAGACAGTGGACTCTGACAGTAGTGACTAGACACAATGCTAATAACACTAACCACTTAACACATGGAGGTGGACTGTCTTGATGCAAAGGCTTTTGCTGGCCAAGTGGCAGAGATGCCAGGAATGTGGCGGGGAGCGTGGGAAAGAGGCCAGATTAGCTCAGTCACCTGACACTACTTGCTGCACAGGAGCATTCACATCCTGTCAAGTAACTTGAATTATGTTTCTTAAAATAGGGAGGACCCAATTGTCTCTTGTCTCCTAGTACTGCTATTTCCAGTCTTTGCATTTAGCTTTGTTGTCCCTCCCAGTGACAGAGTGTGGTACAGACCACTCTCTTGAGTTTTGATTCCTCTTTGCTATTGTCTGGACTCCTGGCCCCTAACGAAAATGTAAGGCTGAAATGTTGGGCCTCTGCCCATGTGGCCCATATCTCATTCCCCCTTTTGACCCTGCAGACATTCTCGTAAGCGATGGGAACGCTTTGTCCACAGTGAAAACCAGCACCTTGTCAGCCCTGAGGCCTTGGATTTCTTGGACAAGCTACTGCGATATGACCACCAGTCACGGCTCACTGCAAGAGAGGCCATGGAACACCCCTATTTCTGTGAGTCCAACTCTTTAGACTGCAGAACGTGTGCAGGCCCTCCTACCAGTACCCATCAGACTATATAAGGTAGGAGAGAATATATGCTGTGAAGAAAGCTTGGCGTCCTACAGAACAGAGTTGGAATCCTGGCTCCTGTTAGCTCACTGCAAAGCTCCTTCACGCACACTGAGACTCAGATTCTTGAAATGGGGACAGTGATGGCAGCTGCATTGCAGAATTATTGGGAGGATTCTTATATAACAGAATACCTGACACATGAGCACTCCTAACTAAACTTCATTCTTACTGTGTGGATGACACTTCTCAGTGCCTTGTCTGGAGTTGTTGAATTAAAACAAAAAGCCCTATGTCTGTCCCGTCTCTAGTAATTATTCATTGGAGAGAGCCAGTGAGGCTTACAAATCTTAATATTATATGAACACCTCGACTTAGGTTTGTGAGTGTAACTGTGCCATCATAGGTGAAAATTTCACTTAGACCCACCCCATCCTCACTGTGATATTTGCTTCGACATTTATTCTTTGGGTAATGGTGGGGTGGTTTTGCAGTGAATCATTTACAGTTTGCTTAATTTCTTGTACCCGAAGTAGACGGAGGCTCATTGGGATGGAGACTGAGTTCTGTGGTCATAGCCCTAACTTACATAGACCTATATATAGCTTTGACCTACATATAGCTTTGACCTACTTGGCACTGAGCTGTGGACCAACTAATTCATGTTGACAGTGTATTGCTATTTTGGCCAGGTTAGGTTGTATTGTGTCCATTGAACTTCAACAGGACCAGCTTCATTTTAAATTTGTTCTACTGTGGGTAATTACCTCATCTTCTACCATTTGGTTTAAGAGTTTATCTTTTACCACAGTTTGACAGGAAGGCTATTTCTATTTTATACTAGTCTAATGCATGGTGAAGGCAATTGCCACCTTAAATTTTTCTGGGAATAATGTGGAGTATGAATAAAATGCAGAGAATGAAGACGGCGGCTTTCAGGCTCCCAGACCATTAGTTTAATCCCAAGCAACACAGAGCCTAACCTTTCTGTCTCTTTTATAGACACTGTTGTGAAGGACCAGGCTCGAATGGGTTCATCTAGCATGCCAGGGGGCAGTACACCTGTCAGCAGCGCCAATATGATGTCAGGTCAGTTCATTGGTAAATTTCCTTTTTAAAAAAATGTGAAAGTCAATTACCATTCTTAGTTTTGCCCCCTCTGTGTGACCTGATTTCTCGTGTACCTTCTGTTCTCTGTAACAATGGCCTTATGTGGCTTTTTTCACGAGGTTTCAGCATGCTTTTGACACCTGGTATACTTTTCTTTTTTAAAAAACATTTTGTCAGTACTCAGACACCTGGTATACTTAGTGACACTTTGTTAAGTAGGGTATCATCAGTCTCTTCTAGGCTAGAATCCCAGCATCCCTAACTGAAGATTTCTTACAGAGGGATTTGAAAGTCCCAGCAAGCCATAAAGAGTAAAAAGAGACCATTTCATCTCATAGTTCAGAGTGACAGTAGTTCCATGGCCCTAAGAAACAAGATTAAGAAATTGGGGGGTAGGCCGGGTGCGGTGGCTCACGCCTGTAATCCTAGCATCTGGGAGGCTGAGGCGGGCGGATCGTTCTGAGCTCAGGAGTTCGAGACCAGCCTGAGCAAGTGCGAGACCCCATCTCTACCAAAAATAGAAAGAAATTAATTGGACAGCTAAAAATATATATAGAAAAAATTAGCCGGGCATGGTGGCGCATGCCTGTAGTCCCAGCTACTTGGGAGGCTGAGACAGTAGGATTGCTTGAGCCCAGGAGTTTGAGGTTGCTGTGAGTTAGGCTGACGCCATGGCACTCACCCCAGGCAAGACAGTGAGACTCTGTCTCAAAAAAAAAGAAATTGTGGGGTAGAGGTAGGATTTGTACGTGGCTGTGTATGTGTGTAAGGACAGTTCTCTCATCTTTGCCAGAGCCAGTACAGTGTGCCCAGTAAGCTCTAAAACTTTATATGAAATTGTTTTGCATTATTAATTTTGATTTACAGTGAGTTTTTGTAGAGTATACAGTTAAATCAAAAGAAACCACTGGCCCATACCCTAAAAATTATGCATGTAGGCGACATCCAAGTGGGTACACTTGTGGTAGTGAGGGCATTTACTCAGACACCCTCAAATAATTGCTTTTGCCCCACTGTTTTTTTTTTTTTCTTAAAGAACTAGCAGCCTTCTAGAATTTATGCCCTAGGTATCCTGCCTATGTACAAAATTATATATATCCGGGGTTGCTCATTGCCTTATTTGTAGTAGCAAAACATTGAAAACAGCTATCAGTAGGAAAACCGGTTAAATCAGTTAAGCATCCATTCAATGGAATATGATGCAGCCAGGGAAAAGAATGAATAAGTGTTTCATGTTCTGTTGTTAGAGCTCTAACTCCAAGACAGTAGTGTGAAATGAAAAAAGGAAGATGCAGAGCCATGTCCAAGAACAGGAGTGGGCAAGAATGTATAATCATGTTCTTCACACTTGAGCTTAGACAAAAGTCCAAGAAGCAATATTTAGTCTTGTTCCTATATATGATGCTTATATGTATATTCTTATAAAATTATGTTCGTGCATATGCATAAAGTATCTGTAGAAGGAAATACTCCCAAAATTGTGCCATAGTTAGCCAAGCAACAGGGTGTGGGAGATTTTTCACTGTATACTCCTTTGGACCCTTTGTATTTTGAGCCATGTGATATATTACCTGTTTTTTTTTTTTTTTTTTTTTTTTTTTTTTTGAGACAGAGTCTCACTCTCTTGCCTGGGGCGAGTGCCATGGCATCAGCCTAGCTCACAGCAACCTCAAACTCCTGGGCTCGAGCAATCCTACTGTCTCAGCCTCCCGAGTAGCTGGGACTACAGGCATGCGCCACCATGCCCGGCTAATTTTTTTCTATATATATTTTTACCTGTCCGATTAACTTCTTTCTATTTTTGGTAGAGACGGGGTCTCGCTCTTGCTCAGGCTGGTCTCGAACTCCTGAGCTCAGAATGATCCGCCCGCCTCGGCCTCCCAGAGTGCTAGGATTACAGGCGTGAGCCACCGCACCCGGCCATATTACCTGTTTTTTATATATATGTGTGTGTGTGTGTGTGTGTGTATATGTGCATTTTATTTATATATATATATATAACATTTTGAAAATAAAGAACTGGCTGATTGAAGGAAGCTAAGAGGTAATTTTGGTAATTAGGTGGAAGAAACCAAATGGAAATAAATTCCAAAACTCAATTTTAGCTTAGATGGAAGGTGCTCCTTTCTGCCACTCAAATTGACTTTTAGTAATTTTTTTTTTTTTTTTTTTTTTTTTAAAGAGATGGGGTGTCACTCTGTCACACAAGCTGGAGTGCAATGGTACCATCATAGCTTATTGCAGCCTTGAACTCCTGGGCTCAAGCAATTCTCTCACCTCAGCCTCCTAAGTAGCTACCACCACACCTGGCTTACTAACTTTTAGTCATTTTGAAAGCTGCCAGCTATCAAGGCAGCATGATACAAGAGCAATGAGCTTTGACTGCAGACCTGTGCTATTCACTGTGGTAATGACTAGCCACATGTAGCTATTTAATTAAAATTGAATAAAATTAAAAATTTAGTTCCTCAGTTGCACTAGTCATATTTCAAGTGCTTAGTTGGCACATATGGCCGGCTAGTGGCCACCATGTTGGACAGCTCTACCCTAGATAGGCCTGGGTTGGAATCGAAGCATAATCACCACTTATTAGTCATGTGCCTTGGACAAACTGCTTAAACTCTCCAAGCCTAGGTTTCTTTACCTGTCTCCTAAATGCATTAGGACTTGCCATTTTAACTTTGAATTTGTAAGGATTAGACTTGAAGAATGTGTAAAAATCTGGCCCAGGCCAGGTGCAATGGTTTATACCTATAATCCTAGTATTTTGGGAGACCAACGCAGGAGGATCACTTGACGCCAGGAGTTCGAGACCAGCAAGACCACGTCTCTTCGAAAAAAGGAAAAAGAAAAAATTAGCTGGGCGTGGTCGTATGCACCTGTAGTTCCAGCTACTTGGGAGACTGAGGCAGGAGGACCACTTGGGTCCAGGAGTTTGAGGTTACAGTGAGCTATGATAATGCCACTGCACTCTAGCCCAGACAACAGTGAGACCCTGTCTCCAAAAAAAAATAAATAACAACAACAATCTGGCTAAGAGGAAGCCTTTGATAAAAAAAGAATTATCATTGTGTTACTTTTGTGATAAGTGCTGTGGAAAACTGGTGACTAAGATTGCCATGGTTGGTATCTCTGGCTCACTGTCAGCTGTTTTCTTTCAGGGATTTCTTCAGTGCCAACCCCTTCACCCCTTGGACCTCTGGCAGGCTCGCCAGTGATTGCTTCTGCCAACCCCCTTGGGATGCCTGTTCCAGCTGCCGCTGGTGCTCAGCAGTAATGGCCCCGTCTGTCTCCTGATGCCTGAGCAGAGGTGGGGGAGCCCACCCCTCTCCTTGATGCAGCTTGCGCCTGGCGGGGAGGGGTGAAACACTTCAGAAGCACCGTGTCTGAACCGTTGCTTGTGGATTTATAGTAGTTCAGTCATAAAAAAAAAAATTATAATAGGCTGATTTTCTCTTTTCTTTTCTTCTTTTTTTTTTTTTAACTCAAACTTTTCATAACTCAGGGGATTCCCTGAAAAATTACCTGCAGGTGGAATATTTCACGGACAAATTTTTTTCTCCCCTTCCAAATTTAGTTCCTCATCACTAAAGAACAAAGATAAACCAGCCTCAATCCTGGCTACTGCGTTTGGGTGGAGATTTCTTCCCATTTTCACCATTGCTCCTCCAGCATCCCACACTTTGGGGGGTTTGTGTCTCATGCTCTTCTCCAGAGATTACAAAAATGTAGCTTCTCAAGGGAGGCGGGAAAGAAGGAGGCAGGAAGAAAGGAAGGGAGGATCCAATCTACAGAGCAGTGTACTTACTGCTAGTCACTAATGTCTTACAGAAGTGCTTCAGTGGGGTTATCCTGGTGACTCTGGTGGAAGCGTGTCTTAGTTACATTGAGATGTTGAAAATCTACCCAAAATGCAGACAGATCGTAAAACCTTCTGTTCAGTATGAATCATGTCTTACCAACCTATCCCTAAACTCACTCACTTATGATTTTAGTTTTAGTTTAGTTTAAAATTTTGATACCTTCCCTCCCAGGCTTCTTACCTTGGTCTTTTCCCCTTTCATCTCCCAACATGCTGTGCTCCATAGCTGGTATGAGGGGGAAGGCAAAATCTTTTTCAGTTGTCTTTGACTTGGCCACTTTGAATTCAGTTAGTTACTGGGCATAACTTACTGCTTTTTACAAAAGAAACAAACATTGTCTATATAGATTTCATGCTAGCAAATCTAAGCTGATGGGAGATGTGGCCACATTGAGTTCCATTTTAAGTTTTCTACCTTCTTTTCCTCCTACCTTCCCCTTCCCTCACATACCATCCAGTGAGAAAACCTACTCCTCAGTCTTGTAAATGTATCTGAGAGGTAGGAGCAGAGCCGCTATCTCCAGCGAAACTGAAATGGTAGACCTGTAATTATGGGAAAATTATATCTCTTGTTACAGCCCTGCCACCCCTTGCTGTGTGTATATATCTAATACTTTGTCCTTCATATGTGAAAGATCCAGTGTTGGAATTCTTTGGTGTAAATAAACGTTTGGTTTTATTTATCAAGGTTAGATTTAAGTTCCCTGTGTAAAGGTCTCGCTGGGTGGGTGTCTCATGTTCACATCTGAGGGGCCTGCAGCCCTATACCGTGGAGGCTTCCCAAGGCCCCCATTTTTATACACCCCTGGTTCGACCCATGGTACCGGGCAGGGCAGAGAGGCCTTAAAAAAGCACCACAAGCCAAAGCGTCTCTGGGGATTAAGGATCCTTTGCCATAAAACTCATTTTGTGTCTCAGCAGTGCAGGGATTGGGGATGGAAAAAGTCGCCAGTTTTTGTGTGTTTGTGTGTGTGTAAAGTGGACTTTCCACTGTAATCCAACCACCTAAGTTTATCAGGTGCTTCACTGAGGAAGCCTAGTTTTTTAAGCACAATAGCAAAACCATCAGCTCTGTACTTTCTCCTGTTATTTCATTACAGTAGCTGCTTGTGGGAACTAGGAAAAATTCTTCCAACATATTTTAAAGCCTAACGTCTTTGTTCCCCAATCTCCTACCTTTATAAATTCACAAGCCTTTCTCACTTGGGCATCATAGGTAAACATAATTGTTTGGGGAGTTGAACTTAATGAATTTATCTAACTTTGTAACCCTTCTTGGCTTTAGTAACTTTATCAAGGTGGTGGCTTTAGTGCATAAAATGGTAAACTTTAGAGGAAGCTAAAGCCTCCTTTTATAACACTTCTCAACCATAGGGAGAGCTGAAGGGAAAACATTCTGACTGTAGCAGGGTGATTTTTCTTCCTTGTGGCCACTTGCAGTGGATATTTATTGTACTTGACCCTTTTCGTGCCCTAGAATGCTGTGAGGGTTATCATGTTGAATTTGTGCAGAAGCTAAAAGCACCAGATGTGCCCGAGATGCAATTTGTGATTATGGTTGCACTGGATTGTGATTTGAACAGGACACTTACAACTAATGAATTCTTTCTTTTGGGGTGGGGAGGAGAGTTATAAATCAAGACTTCATATCCTACCCTTGTAGCTCAGAAATCTAGGTGTAGCTGAGGCTGATGTGGAGAGTTGCAGACAGCTGGACCTCCTTACACCCGTCAGACCTTGCAAGAAATTGAAGGTGAATGCAGACGACTCTAAAGTGCCACCCAAGAGCCTTTTAAAATAAATTTTAAAATGCTACTTAAAGAGTCACTGCAGAAGCATGGATAGAGAACAGAAGACCCAACTGGGTGGGTGGGGGGCAAGGGTTTGCAGAGTAACAACTTCTGTGTTGTTGTAAATTACCTCATCTGTATACCTTGTATTGGGACACTTTATTTCTCAGCACTACCTGTGTCTGCATTGCTTAGATAGCAGGGAATGGAATGGCCAATATAAAACAGTTGTGTTGGCAATTACTCTGAAAAGTTTTTAAAGTATTTTTTAACTTTGTTTGAAGTGCCCCCCCCCTTTCTTTTTTAAGTTTGAAGTCAGAAGTTCCTACTCCACCCCCTTGATTTATTGGTTGTAACTGTATTGTAATTGGTATAACTAAAACATAACTGTGCTGGGAAGAAGTTGTGCCATGAAGGTCTTTAATTTTTTTAAAATAAAAACATTTAAATAAATGAAATGTCCCTGCAGCCTGAGCAATATGCTTCTCCAACCGACACCGTGTGTGATAGACAGCTTAGTTTTCACGTGTTTTGAATTTAATATTGGGTCGATGGAGATGTTAAGTGGGCTGGATTAGAACTGGTTGAGGAGCACTGAAGTCTGGGAGTTTTTGACATCAAGGTAGTGAAGGGAGCATGTTGTTGCTGAATAAAGGCTGATTTCATTCCTCCTCCTCTCATGCAGCTGGCTACTAGGCAAATAACTTCTAAAGCAGTTTCATCTGTAAAGTGGGGCCACTGCTTCTTTGGGATTGAATGAGAGGATATGTCCAGTGTCTGGCACCTCTTAGGCTCTTGATAAACCAAATTCCCCTAGCCTGCTGGTGTGGAGGATTAGTCCTGGGTCCTGACATTGTCAGTAATTCACAATACGATCTCTGGCAAAGGCTCTTTTCTCCTCAGGACCTCTGCGTGTGTTTAAGCAGGGGGGAACTGAGTGAGGTGTCTTCTGAAGTCTTTTTCAGCTCTGACACTGATTTAGAAAGTTTGAGTGGTACTTAAAAGGTACATGGGAACAACTTGTTTTAGCAGAAAAGACCAATGTTCAGTGAACAGCAGTAAGCCCTGGTGGAAGGTGAGTCTTAGATAATACCCCCAGCCTTCGAGGCAGTCTGCAAAGTCTTGAGGCCTGGACTGAGGGTATGCTGGTGAGCTTGTGGAAACATATTTGGCAACATTGATAGAAACCATCAAAAAGGCTGGTAAAAGAAGGAAAACAGTTTTAATTACTTACCAACACCAGATAAGTAAAGCTTATAAAAGTAGACTTAAATTGCCATTTATTTGTTCTCATTTAACCACAGGGAATGGTTGAAACCAGAGAAAATGCTAATATCCCAAATTTCTAGTTTCCCATAAATTTTCACTACGTACTATTATATGGCACCAATATGTTGGGGTTGAGAAGTGTGGTGTAGATACAAGGAACCATCGTGTAATATCTTGTGTTTGAAATGCCTGTGCAATTTACATGAGACAGGAGGATTGTTAGGGAGAGGGACTGTCAGAGAAAGGAATATATTTTCTAAAGTAGATCCTCAGGGTATGGCTAATTACTGTAGTCCTAAAGTAGTAGAGAAAATAGGAGATTGGTTGACAGGTTTGGGAATTTTAATTCCTCTCAGTCTTTAAATGGAATCTTTGCTTCACCTGTTGTCAAGTGAATTTATAATTAGAACTGACCATTTAAGCATCTCTTGAAAAATCTAGTTTTGTCCAACCAGCAGATTCTCTCCAAAGATCAGAATGAGGTTTGAGTAGTTGTTTGTTAATTAGGAGTCCTTGCCTGCCTCCCTGCTGGTCATTTTCTCCTCTCTTGTGCCCAGCTTTAGGGACTGTGGCTGATCAGAGATGACATATGTGTTAGAGAGGCTGTCTTCCCAGGGCCATTTGCTGGTAAAGGAGAAAGTTAACCAAAAGGCTTTGAAGTAAGATAGTCCTCAGTTCCCTTCTCAAAACATGGGTCTTTACCTTGGTCCCAACTCTTGCTCCATCCATCTAAAGTCACCTCTTCTGTTTCCTCCACTGCCGTCACTACCCTTGCCATTCTTTTTGCCTCACAACTCCTGAAATTTTATTGTATTATTTTGTTTGTCTATTGTCTGTCTCCCCACTTGCCTATAAATTCCCTGGTGACCTTGCATGTCTTATGCAATCCTCATAAAAACTTTTTTTTTAAAGTGGGTCCATTATCCACTTTAAAGAGGATCGAATGGAATAGCACAAAGAAAATGCTTAGCACTGTACCTGGCTTGTAATAGATGCTGGTTTTTTGGGCTTTTTTATTTTTGGGGGGAGGTGTGTTTTAACAAGTGGTTTAAATTATTATTGTAAAACATTTTAGACATGTACCAAGTTATAAAGAAAGCTATCATATACCCGTAAACCTACTACCTATGTTAAATCTCTGTTACCAGTGCAGATGAAGCCCCCTTTTGCCCTTTCCTCTGATATCAGAGTTGGATCAAATGTTGATTTCTGTTCCAAATTGTACAGTTCTTCAGATTATGTACAGAAAAAGATGCTACATCTATAGGGATGCTATAGATATTTGCATTTGACAAATTTCTGACAATTTTCCAGCAGATGGCAGTAAAGTGTCTTTACTATTAATAGAAGAAAAAAAATCTAAGCATTCAAAAAGTGACAGGTTTTTAATGGATACAAGTCAAGTTTCTAATTTGCACGAAGGCCAGCATTGCCTTGTTCCTACCCAATTCCACTCTTCCCCTCCAAGATTCTATCACTCTATCTCCTTTGAAGTTCGTAAATTTCTGTATTGAAAGCCAAATATTTTTGCACTGTAGCAAATTACAAACTGGATTTGTATCCCTGTGGCCATAATCACTAGGAATTCTTATTAACCTCAATGTAAGAAGCCCTTCCCCAGGTACCTTCAGATGGAAGCTTACTGGATGCATTTCTTGGGGCAGCTCCTGAGGGTATTGAGTATTTTTGAATTAGTTCACTCTTGCATCACCTGCTTTGACAAGAGTGTTCTTGGCTCCTCTAATGAGAAAAGGGAAGAAAAGTAGCAGCTGCTAAGTGGCTTCCTGATCCCACTTTGTGAGTCAGAGTCTCCATTATTGGTAAACATTTGTAGTCATACCTGGAAAGGGAGGACCTTGCTTCCTGGTCCTGAACAGTTCCGGGAACTCCATGGTGAATTTCCTATGAAGAAGCCTACATACCCTCCCCTCTTTACAACCTGATGTATACCTCATTGTGTTCCCCACTCACTGGGGACTTATCCAAGGTTCCTTACCCACCCATGCTGACTGGTCTTCACAGAGTTCATATCTATGTAAGATAATCTTCAATTCAACAAATATTTGTTGGTGTCCATGAGCCTGGCCCTGTGCTAAACACTGGAGATTGAGAGGTGAAATGCAAGCCCATGGGAAAATATCTGTTGTTGTTAAATAGAAAAATGAGAAAATTATGTATGTGGAATAATTTTTTAAAAAAAAATCTAAGAAAAATGCAGATTTCTAATCAACCATGGTAGACTGAGCTAATTCATGTAGATATCTACCTCTTGTTTCAAATACCTGGGGGTGCTGACCAAAATAACATAATTTACTTTCAAGCACATCATTTCAGAGAAAAATGCAAATTCCTGGCGGCAGAAAGGAAGACAGAATTTATCCTGAAGGTAAGTGGGTGTTGACATCACAGTGGCCTCCAAGTCACCAGGCCTGGATATGGATGGGCCTCAGAGGGTAGGGGCTAGGATTTTAATGCCCCAAGGTAGATAGGAGACAGACTCAGGACCTTTTAAGATAGAAGCTGAAACAATGCCCTGGTACTTGAAAGTCTGCATCCAGGGGGGGAAAAATGGAAGAAAACAAAATATTCGGTGTAGTCTCTGTGAAATGATGTTAAGATGTCACAGAAAAACTCACTAGGAAGGAATCCTGAACTTGGAGACGGGAGAATGGTGAGGGAAGTCCTCAGAGAAGGGGTTACCTGAGCTGGCTACGGAGGGGCCCAGCCTTAGCAAGTTTGATCTGCCACACTTGGGATCAGAACCCTATGTCCTGGCTCAGTTCTGCTTCCTGGGCTGCTTTTGCACAGCTGTGCTGCCAGAAATTGCTATCCAGGTTTTTAGCCAGTCATTACAAATAAACTTTTTCTTTCTTTCTCTTGCTTTTGCTCTCACTCTCTCTAGTCTTTTTTTTTTTTTTTTTTTGAGACAGTCTCACTCTCTTGCCTGGGGCGAGCGCCATGGCGTCAGCCTAGCTCACAGCAACCTCAAACTCCTGAGCTCAAGCAATCCTACTGTCTCGGCCTCCCAAGTAGCTGGGACTGCAGGCATGCGCCACCATGCCTGGCTAATTTTTTCTATATATATTTTTAGCTGTCCAATTAATTTCTTTCTATTTTTGGTAGAGATGGGGTCTCGCACTTGCTCAGGCTGGTCTCGAACTCCTGAGCTCAGAACGATCCACCCGCCTCAGCCTCCCAGAGTGCTAGGATTACAGGCGTGAGCCACCGCGCCCGGCCACACTCTCTCTAGTCTTATCCTCACACAGATCTCTAGGTCAACTGTAGTTTAGCCGATCTAGATTGTTCAGCCAAGCAGTGGTTCTTCAGGTTGAGGGTCAGCTAGTCTAAGCACCTCCGTGTGAATTGGACTCAGGTTTGCTCAGTGTGGTTCTTTCCAGATTCCATGATGAAGCTGCAGCAGCTGCCCAGGGCATACTCTTCCCATGGAGGATCACTGAAACACAAAAGGCCAAATGAAATCCCACAAGCACATTTCACACCTCTGCTTGTGTCACAGGACCTATTATCCCATTGGCCAAAGCAAGTCACATAGCCAAGCCCGACATCAGTGGGGCAAGGCAGAATGTACTCCCCACATTCTGAGAACTTTATGAAGTTATATGGCAAAAGGTATGTATGTATAGTTTTATTACAGGGGAGTGAAGAATCAAAACCAACAGTAATGCAGTCAGCCATACTATATCTCAGTAAGAGTGGAAGGCCCCATATATGACATCTGTGTGTATATATGCGTGAAAAACATTACACAAACTCTTAACTGGTTATTGCTGGGGAGTAAGAATTGTGGGTAATTTTATCCTTTTTTATTATCTGTAAGTTATAAATGAGTTAATCAGGGAGAATTCTTGTTTTCAAGCAACCGAAATCAAGAATCAGGCTTTGAGGCTACATGGCCAGAAACAACACAAAATCCCACTGCACACAGCTTCTGGGGACTAGCAATGTTCTGCTTATCTGGTTTATGGTTACATGTGTATTTTCTCTATAATTATTTGTTAAACTGTACATTGATGTTTGGCATGCTTGTCAGTATATTTGTTAGAGTTCAAATGTTTAAAAGTTTAAAAAATACACCGAAAACTAAGCAGACTAAAACAAACCAAAAAAATAATTATTAACTCCAGGGGAAGAGGAGAAGTTTTGAAAGGAAGGAAAACCTAAGTATCATACTACTGGCTCAGCTGTAATTAGAATTTACATAGTCATAATGGAAACACTGAATATCAATCTAACCAGGATTACAGTATAATTATAATAAAGGATGAGTGATGGGAAGTGTGGACATATGTGTTAGTGTTGGTAACAGGACAAGTGGTTTAAGAGCTCAAAGCCCTCATCTCTTATAATGGGAAGTAAATAATGCCTAAAATTGAAAAATCAACCGCTAGTACTATATACATGTTATTTTGAGATCTTTTTATTATTGTTGCACTATTTACTTTTACAATCATTTATGTATTGCTCTGGTTAAAAAGTAAACTAAATTTTAATAAATGGATATTTATCTTGAACATATCCACTTCCTCCCTTTCTAGTTGTCAAATCCCTCATCTGGGCCACCATCCTCTCTTGCCTGGATTATCACAGCAGATAACTGGTCTTACTCCTCTCTCTCCATTCCTGATTCATCCTGCACCAACAACCAGAGAATTCCTTCAAAAACATAAAGCTCATCTCAGTTCCTTGCTTAAAAGCCCTTCAAAGACTTGATCGTAGACAATGTTGTTTCCCATCATTCATTCCTCCCTTCCTTTTTGTTGACAGAGCCCCAATTTGAGGGGCATGAGACAGGCACGAGATGGAAAAGAAGGCGTGAGCACTGGTTATCTGGTGTAAACACAAGCAAACACTGGTGAGAAAGTGGGCTGCAGAAATTGCAGTAGTCTTAACCCTCTTCAGGGTTTTTTTGCCTCAAACACTACTGGGAGCACACAAAAGATTAGACAAAGTTTTTTCTTCTTTTTTTTTTTAATCTGAGAGACAGGGTCTTGCTCTGTTGCCCAGGCTAGAACACAGTTGCATCATCATAGCTCACTGTAACTTCAAACTCCTGGACTCAAGTGATCCTCCTGCTTCAGCCTCCTAAGTGGCCGGGACTACAGGTGCTTGCCACCACCACACCTGGCTAATTTTTTTATTTTTTGTAGAAATGTCGTCTCACCATGTTGCTCAGGCTGGTCTTGAACTTCTCGCCTCAAGAGAGTCTCCCACCTTGGCCTCCCAAAGTGCTAGAATTACAGGTTGAACCACCGTGCCCACCCCAAGAAAGTTTTAATAAAGTATCTCTTGTAGTAAAGATCCAGAAGAAGAAAATAGCAGCTGTTGTGAGAGGATCACAGTATTCCACCCAGACCCTTCTGCCCTGCATCCTCTACTGAACCAAAAGCCTTAATTTATGGAGGGAAGGGTACTAACACTGTCACCGTGTAGCACTGGTGAAACTGCCTTGTATCTGGGGGAATAAAATAGGAACAAAACAAAACTACCCCTGGGTAGCAGCAGGAATACATACTGGGCCCAGAACTTCAGCTGGAGGAGTAAAGAGCGCTAGGGAGGCCACACCCCCAAGACCAGAGGCACAAAGAGCCTGGCAAAGACTGAAACTTAGAACAATAGAATGCCCTCCTTCCCACCTACCAATGGTAAGCTAACAAGTTTTCAGTAAAAAGAATAATACTGCTAAGAGAGGGACAAGAGCATAAAAAGAAGACCCTGTCTGAGGCACAGCACAAAGGGAAGATCTAAAGCTGAGGGGGGAGCGCACATACAGAGAGGAAAACTCCTCTGGCAAATTAGCCTGCACTCTTAAGTCCAGGGTATCATTGGACGAATTTGAAGCTTTTGTGCATTGGGGGTAACCATAGCAACAATAAACTTCAAGCCTGGCCCAACTCTTAGCTCGATTAACTCAAACTCCCACACCTAAAGGCCTAACAGAAGGAAAGGTGTGCCCGTTTCCACCCATAGAACCCTTTCCCTTGGCCTCTTCTGTCCTACACGAGGTGCCCAATGTTCACCAAAACCTATAACATAAATCACATGCCCAAGAGACAGAGCGATCTTCAGAACCAGACTCAAGTATGACAGATTTCAGAGCTATCTGATGACAGAATTCAAAATAACTAATATGGTAAAGGGCCTCACAGAAAAAGTAGACAAGATGTAAGATCAAAAGTGTAATCTCAGCAGAGAAATGGAAACTAAGAGAATCAAATGGAAGTGCTCAAAATAAGAAACACTAGCAGAGATGACGAATACCTTCAATGGGTGCATCACAGCCAAGAAAAGAATGAGTGAACTTGAAGATAGATCAACAAGAGTTACCCAAACTGAAACAAGGGGAAGAGGGTGAAGGGGGGGGGGGGAAGCACCAATATCCAAGAGTTGTGAGACAGTAACAAAATGAAATCAAGAGCACTAGAGATGGAATGAATAAAAGTAAAATAACAATCTTTTTTAATTACCTTAAAAGTAACTGAAGTTTAAAGTAGGGGGTCAGCAAACTTTTTTTTGTAAAGGAGCAGATAAATATTTTAGGTTCACAGGTCATATATGTATTGTAAATCCTAGGTCAGTCACTAAAATTAATCTCTTCCACATCTTTCCCACTCTCAGCCCATGTTCAGTGGGGGAGTGTGAAACTCAGGCCTGGCCACTGAGCACATGGCATTCCCCTGGCCGCAGTGACTGGTTCAGGCCTAGGCAGGTAACTTTGCTTGGAAATGCTGAGACAATGGCGATTGCTCTGTTTCACAGTGTAACACTAGAAAGTATGAAATCTGCTATGACCCGAAGGCCTGTTGGAGAATACATTCAATATGTAGATAGAATGTAGGGAGCTGAGCAATGAAGAGAGGGGATGCAGAAGGGTGAGAACTTCTCAGTTATGTGAGCCAATGAATCCTCTTTTTGTGGGAGCTTGTTTTGGGTGAGATTTTCATTAACTTCCTATGTAACAAAATATCACAAATGTAGCAGCTTAAAATGACACAAATTATCTCAGTTTCTGTGGGTCAGATGTCCAAGTGTAGGTTAGCTGAGTCCTTTACTCAAGGTCTTATCACGCTGAAATCCATGTGTTAGCCAGGGCTGTGATTTCGACTGAGGCCTAAGGTCCTCTTCCAAGCTCACTCACTGTGGCCAAATTCAGTTCCTTGTGGTATAGGACTGAAGCCATGTGCTCCTAGAGGCTCCCCGCCATCCTCTGCCGTGTGGCTGCTGAACAGCCAACAGGAGAGCATCTGTGCTGCTTTGAATTTCTCCTTCAGGGAAGGCTTCAACCCTCTTTTACAGGACTCAATGTGATCAGGCCCACCCAAGCCAATCTCCCTTTCGATTACTTCAAAGACAACTGATGAGGGGCCTTCATTTCATTATATCTGCAAGATCTCTTCATCTTTGCCATATAACGTAACCCAATCACAAGGGTGAAATCCTCTCAATATTCAGAAGTACTCTACGCACTTAAGGGGGAAGTACTGTCGACACCGTATACAGGTGTGTACAGTGCATACCATGAGTGGGAATCTTGGGGACCGTCTTAGAATTCTGCCTACCACAGAGACCTAGCTGGTCTCCCTGTGAATCTCTTGGTTTCTGGGATTTTCCATGTTCTCCTAGACTTCTAGTTTGTCACGTCTTTTTACCTGGCTTTACAGTTGTGTGGTTACTTGTTTGTCTTCCCAATTAAAAATTGAGCAACTTAACATCTGTCACTCCGTGTCCCAGCTCAAAGCCTGGCACAGCTTTAGTGCTCTGTAAGCATTTGTTGTATGGATAAATGGAGCTGATTCTTACATTGGGAGTGAGGATTAATGTAGATACGTCAAAGACCCTGTTTGATGCTAAAATACTGTAATTGTACCCTGCCGGCTTCATCCAGTCCAAATTTGAGTTTGGCTTATGAGGCCCTGCCTGACCTGCCCCCGCACACTTCTCTGCCCTCACCTGATGCCAAAGCTCACTTTCTCTTTCACACTGTGCTGTAGTAACATTAAACCACTTCTAGTTTCTCATCTATGCTTTGCTTTCTCTTAACTCCGTACCAGGACCTGTGCTGTTTTTTTCAGCCTAGAATGCTCTTCCCTGCACTGTTGACTTGCCAGGTGTGGTTAGGGAGAGGTGTCCTGGTTCTTTGGCTCCTTGCTTGGAAGAATCACAAGCAGGGCCCGTGGGATGGAGTGATGACAGAAACACTTCCACACAAGCTGCTTTTATTGCAGAGTGAGAGTAAGTTCCAGAGAGAGGAACAGGTCTGTCCCCGTGTGTGGAGACAACCCTGAGTTTAAAGACAGAGTATAGAAAGTATAGCACTCTCTCAAGGTCAGTAGAAAGCAGACTGCTCCAATAAGGAACAACATCACCTCAGGATTAGGGTCTGTCCTCTATGCTAATCCCTAATAATACGTTAAGTTGGATGTGGAATATTCGTGTCTTTTGGGGGAAGTGGGTGGAGATTCCCAGAATCATGTACCCTCCCATTTTCTGTCCTTGTATGGCTGTCTCCGGAACTGTCATGTCGCTAGGGGATGTGAGTTTTACTATGTTAATGAGGGAAAGGTTACCTTTGATCATAAACTCGTACCTTCTGTGCATGCTCTGGTTGGGAAAAGTCCCTAACTTCAAGTTCTTGCTGTTGTGGTTTCTTTTCTCTGTTTTTATTGGTCCCAACACTCGTCCCTTGATCGCATCCTCCTATCGCTGGCCCTGTCACCTGCATACCCTGATCCCTACCTAACTGACTGACTTACTGTAACCATCCCTCTATATAAGCTTAGGTGTTACCTACCAAGGAAACTTTTCCTCTTCACCCTCTCCTGCCCCATTATGTGGTGTGTGCCCCTCTTTGGGCTTCCACAACTGTCTAGGCTGCTTCTCCCTTTCCTAGACCTTGTCACCCCTTATAAATTGAAGAATCTCTCCCTTATCAGCCTGAGCTGTCCTGGAGAGCAGAGAATGAAACTTCATTATGTTGGATCCCAGCACAGATCTGATCTAGGTTAAGGACAATATTTGTTGAGCAAACAAATGGGTTCAGTACTCCACGTTTATGATTTGAGGTCTTCCGAAATGTTTGTACTTCCTCATGTCC